>JAVSBS010011991.1:19572-31625 GCA_033124195.1 Coracias cyanogaster | reverse complement strand
TCAGCCAGTGTGTGTTACGTTGTTTTATTGACTTAAATCTTGCTGTATCTGTACAAGCTTGTCTCCATACTTTTGTACTTCTGATCTCTGCAGCTACCCTCAGCTACAGATTTTCCCTGTAAACTCAAATTAGTTTGTGTTATTATTTCCAGTTTACAACAGTGCAGTGAAATTGGAAACACACTTCATGATTGCACTGAACTGCAGAATTTTAAAATAAAGCCACATCAAAAGGGATCTGGATAAGAAAAGGCAAATATAAAACAAAACAGTTTTATGTATACTATTTGCAATGGTCAGCTCTTCTAAACACTCACATACGTGGATTTCTGGAGCACTTACACTGCTGGAGCAGCAAACAGGAACTTCAAGATGACAGATTACTTGTAAAGCCCACAGCTTGCCTATCACCTGCTCTGTCCTCCCTGCTCCCTTAATGTATCCAAACCGTAGGGCTGGAGGATGAAATTCTAGCTTTAGTCTGGAAACGCATCTTCTTTTCTTCTTGATCTCTTTTGAGACTGAGTCAGTGCATGTTTAAACTGCTGTGGACCTTCTCATAACAAAGAAAGAAGGTAGGAAACCCATCGCTGCTGTTCTTCCCTCTGTGTTCTTTTTATTTGATTTCATAGGAACTACTTTGAAACGGCTTTTTCTTTATTTTCCATTTATATTTTTTCATTTGTAAATTTAAGCAAGTATTTTACATCTCTCTTCCTTCACAATGACAAGATGTTGACAGTAATTGCTAAGACTACATGATTCATCATATTTAACTATGCTCCCCCTGAGTATCCAAAATAAGATTTGGCATAAGCTATTTTCAACTTTGAGTGGTCAGTGAAGAGACAGTGCAATCAAGATTTTCTAGAATATACAGCCTACACAGCCAGATTTTCTGATATTATTTCATTGTAGAGAGTGCAGCTCAAGGATGCTGGCTAAATAAAGTACACTTCTGCAGCGTTCCTTAAGGCAGTGCTGTCTCAAAGTAGCCTGAAGGCCTTAACATGTATGTTAATCTCTATCAATCAGAACTAAAGCCAGAGAAGTATTCAAGTTTACCCTTTAGATTACCTTTCCTCAGTTGCCTTGGCAAGAAAAATAGAGCATAGCATATTAATTTATGCGTTGTTTCTGTGCCATTCCTGCACAGGAACCATCTTTGTTGCACTGTTTACACAGCTTTTCTAGCAAAGTCCATTTGAGCTTTAATGCCATAGAAAATTATTTCACTTCCACTTAATCCTGGGTGTGTCATACAAAAATAAAATGTTATTAGAATACCAGCCTGCTAAAACTAGGATAGGAAGTGACATTGCCAAAATAATTGTTAAAATAAAAAAAAAAAAAGCATTTTCCATTACCTGCTTTGGTACAAGTGATTGTAGAACATTAATCCCATGAAAGACAAATCTGTCACAGCTGGCAACCGGCCTTGCAAGTTGGAATGGCTGTTTGTGACCTTGCTGCCAGCTGGCTACCTCTATTACATTAAAATGCAACTGTAAGAAGCAACACCACTCCGTTTTCTACAGAAAAAATATATCACAATGCATTCTTCTGAAGTATCCAGGGACAACTTGGAAAACGCATATTTTAACAAAACATATGTTAGGTTTAGAATTTGACTGCCTACTTGTGGACATACATGGAAAACTGGAAGAAATGGAAATTTAAGAGTGCCAATAGAGCTGGCCTGGGCATTGTGCATGTAAACTTGATGTATGTTTATTTAATTCTGTATAGATACACAGATATATGTGGGAAGGGGTTACTTATGTAGATCCTTACTTATTTACCCACTTTCCCAGTTCTGGAGTGTCACGTAAAGAGGCACAACATCTCACATAAGAAGAGGTGACTTAACATTGTTTTGCTTTTAGCTGAGCTGCCAACACTATCGGTGGGCTGTTCAATGGGTGTTCTGCTTATGCTCTTTACATCCTGATGTTTGCTGGGTATAAAAGACGTGTACTGGGTATACTTCTTACTATTAGGTTACCTTTATCACAGCTGATAATTCTCTGGGTTGTAGGTTTGTAGGTCTAGGACTGTGAAATGATTATTTTCCAGCTGTACTGTTGCATTAATAAGTAAAAAACAATTACACATTATATTTCATATAGTACTATGTACGGCTGGCATTTGGCTGGGGACAGGATGGGCCGATTTAGTCTTTCATTAATACCTTTAGAGTAAAGTTAGTGATGATACAAGTTATATTGTGTTGTGCTGTTCCTTCAAGAAAAAGCAAAATAAAGGAGAAAAGGCTAAAGGTCCCAGAAAGAACTTGTAGAACTGTCACGTTAAGACAGAGTGGAGATTGACAAGGCAGACAATACCCATATGTTTTGTATATTTTCTGGAGAAAAGGAAACAGAAGCAATAGGTGTGATTGCATACTTTTGACATAAGTATTTAACTTTGACACATTATTTTTCCTCACATATAATAATAAAGCCTGATATAGTACTCGAACTGAATAGCAAATACTGTTAGTACAAAATAGTAACCAATGGATTATTTTTTTCATTCCTATGCTTTTTCATGATCTTAACACAACACAAACAGGTGATAGATGACAGAATACAGAAATGTGCACTGTAATTACCCTTTGTAAAAGAGGGTAAACAATTCTGGAGTCTGGTATCTTTCAGAAGACTTTCTGTGGGGGGGGGTTGCGGAGGAGACAGAGGAAAATATCAATTAAACCTATTTTTTCTCAAAAAAAAAATTCTGTGACTTCTTTCTCTATATTATTTTCCTCATTAAAAACAGGTAGGATAATTACTGTTGGCTTATTTTTACAGATCTCAGATGGGAAGAGAGTTATAACTCACATAAAATTAATACCAAATAAAACACACACATTAGTTCTGTTTGTTTGTTGAGGGCTTTTTTCAGCAAAAAAGCATGCTTGGGGGAAAAGTCACAGAAATACATACAATCTTTCAGCCACTGAGTTTCTTACCTCTTTTCGAAAGTTAACAAACAGTTTAAATTAACTGTTCTCTACCTCTTTGCATGTCTGCTTGTCAAAAGTCATCCAGTACAATATAGATGGTAGGCATACAGTAGTGATGAGAGTAGAATAGACAGTATCTCAGTACTGAACACACATACGTATTGTGGCTTACAGAGGACTCTCTTATTCATGGCAATATAAAATCCTCATCTCTTAGGGCCAAAAGAACACAAACTATGTAACCTTAAAATTATAGCCTGTGAAAGACTATTGTCAATCCTGAACGTCAAATCAGGATTACTCTGCCATTTAGGACCCTAGAACTTTAACTTACGTTTTCCCCCAACCCCATCCATTTCTTTCTTTCTTAAATTATAGCTCCTTCAAACAAGTTGGAATGAGGCAAGTCATCACAAAGATGGATAATTGAGATTCATGCAGATGAAGCAGTCAAATATGTAAATTAAATGCAATGTAGCAAATGGATGTCATCGTGAATATGTACAGTGTGAAAGAGAAAGACAGAAAAATGCAGAGAAGCTTTCTCCTTCTGTGCTGCTTTTAGAATACAAGTCCCTGGTGGCAGAAGCACTGCACAATTCTGGTTGTCAATAAATATTTATAGGAAGCATTCCTTAATTCCTGCAGTTTTGTGAGGAACAGCAATTGTTTTGTATCACTGACATCCCTTTTGCACTCTTATCTCTCACAGGACTAATTCCAACACTTTGTATGGATGATCAACTTCAAGCAGTTGCTCTAAAGACCAAATTAAAGCATCAAATTTCACTGGACAGCAGCAGTAAATACAAATGTTACAAAGTAATTCTCCTAGTGTGCCCATTAAAAGTTTTAAATGCATATAAACATTAATAAATTACTTTTATTAAAAATCTATTTTATCATAACCTACTTGGGATAAAAGTTGAAGGAAGAACAGCAGTGACTGTGTGAGAAAATGTTGAGAAGCACATCAAAGTTTAAAGAAACAAAGCTTACCTGGAATTTCTGAGACTATATCACTTCCTGCACATGTCAAAGCAGGTATGCCGTGTAAGCAAGCTATTCTCACCAGCTGATCGCCTTTCCTTATCCACAGCAGCCAGTTCTTCCCAATGTCTTTGTAAGGTGAAGACAGAACTCACTGCTTCCCAAATCCTAAAATAAAAGAACTCAATAAAACTTCAAGGAGATCAGTGCAGAACAGATCAAAAGGACTGTTCCTTTACAGCGCAGGTAGTTGTCTGACTGGTATAAACTTCCTGAATAGCATCATTGTCATCGCTGTCAAAGACAGAAAATCAGGCAAGACCACTGTTAGACCATTGGCCTGACTCTGTAGGACACCTCTCATATGATTACAACCTCTGTTTTTCCTGATTTCGTAGTGGGGATCAGTTGGTTGGGGATGGTAAAAAGCTGTACATCAAAAATGACACTTCCAGTAGGCTGGGAGCCCTTAGGCATGTACATTATATCACGTGTCCAAGGTAAATCCCTACTTGCCCCCAGGCTTTCTGAAAACAAGGGCTTTATCTATTTTTCTTTAGCATAGTCAACCATCTTGTCATCTTTATCTACTCTTTATGCCTGTTCTTCCAGCTGTTTCACTAATGGGGCTGTTGGTTGTAGAATATTTCTACCGTTGACTGCCACTATAGATACATCCACAGCTTTCCCCCAACTAGCCTCTTTCTTTAAATGTTAATGGTTATGGCTTCAAGGAAATTATTAGCAACTTACAGATAGTGGAAGGCTTCCTCTATCTGAGTAATTACGTTCAGATCTTGTCTCATTTGGTGTAAATAACACTCTACCTCCTGAGAAGTCTCCAAGTATTTTTACCTCATATAGTACTTTCCTCAAAACATAGGACACAGAAGGAAAACCGTCCTTTTTTTCCAACTAGGCAGTTCAGTCTCTTTACTTGCATTTTCCCATTTTTCTTCTCTCTTCTCTGTAACAGAAAGAGGTTCACTTTGAGCTTTTGTTTTCTTTAAGTCAAATTTCAGCAGAATATTTTCCATTACACACCTTTTGTGTACACAAAAGCAACATACACTTGTGGCTACAGTTGTCTTGGTTATATTACAGCTTGGGTATACTCCACAGTAGAGCTAATACTATCTCCTCTCTCAAACAAATGTTTTCAAACAAGCATCTGTCCTATATTGTCAGTATGAAATAAAGTCTCCACCTTAGACCTGCAGAGCTGACACAGCAAAGAGGATGGATGGATCGTACGTATCCTGCACACCAGCAATACCATTTTTCTCTAAGATCCACCTAAGGGATGGGTTAGTCCCAGAACGGGCACCAAGAATAGGTGTAGTACTCAGCTGCCTTTCACAGCAGCTTGCAGAGGACAACAGGCCACCTGATCTGCCTGTGCCTAAAAAGAGAGTATTAACTCTTTCTGTCATCCTAGAAAGCTTTTCTCCCAGCTTCCACAACCCTTTTGCTGCTGCTGCTGAAAACCAGCATGGCTACACAGGCTGCAGTTCCATGGAGTCTCTCAGCCACAATGCTCCTGCATTTATTCCACTCTCATTCTCTTCAGCACCTGGAAAACCTGCTTTCTGAATTTTTTTCCCATAAACCCCATGATTTCTTGATGAACACCCTCAGCTCAGATCTTCCTCTCTCCCTTGGAAGCAAATTGGAATTTGCTCCCTGTTTAATGTGGGGATAAGAAAAAGAACCCAAGAAGGTAAAGGTTTCTTTGTATGAAGTGGAGAGGAAGTGGCAGATCAAAGGAGGAATAAAAAAAGATACACACACACAACAATCATTTCCAAACGCAGTTAGTGTGCTGGAAGAGAGAGGAGACATTGCGTACAGTTTAGATGGAGTGTACATAAATCACCCTGCATTATGAAAGATAGCAGTTTGGTACACTGTAGATCTACACTATTGTCTTTCCCTCCGATGAATTTTCCCTCCATCCGTCCTCTATATTCAGCAGATTCAGTGCAGCATGTGCTGGAAAAGGAGCTGCTATTTATCAAATTAATCTTGAACATGCTGAGTCTCTAGTGTGTTTGTGGCTACGTGAAGAAGTACACACAAGCGTCTCACACTTATCTTTTCCCATTTATTCCAATTTATTCTTAAAGGAGCAATTTCCCTGACAGTTTGCCACTCACCAAAAATTCTCAAATAATAGTATCTGAAATATCTTTTTTCCCCTCCCACTTAAAGCAAGTATAATGGGAATAGTGGAGTTTTGTGTTATCCAGTAATTTTAGAAAAAAACCAAATGGTTAATAATGGTTGCTACAGAATTTATGTGCAAATCAAATACCATTTGAATCTTCTCTAATTAACCTTGGTGTAACCCAGAATTAGCTTCTGATTTACTGTTGTTTCCTGAATGCTTTGGGGTGGAATAAGTGACAAAGAGACCACAACATTAACGTACATTTTTTGTCTTTGAGTTAAATGAACATTATGGCTTTAACTCCCATGTTATTTACTTCACTTTTAAACTGACACATGTCCATTATGATCACAGTTGTCTTAATCCACAGCAAATTTAGCTAGAAAGAAAACCAGGCCTGCAATGCTGAGTTAAACAATCCAACACTTGCACGGTACAGACTTCGCATTTTCTTTCAGAGATAGGTGTGTTATTTCCAATACCTGCCGATCTCTACTTTTAATCAGATCTCATTTCTGTACAATTATCATTTCAGGCTCCTGTTGATTGCTTTTGCTAGGCATAATGAGTAGAAAGAAACACTATCTCATTGTGCAGAATATTGGATTGGTTGGTGTAATAGACTCAGTTCTATTTTTTGCATTGCTCTTTGAAAAGTTAATTTTCTCTTTCATCAAATAACTAGCAGACTACTAATAGCATATAAGGTTTTAGAAGGATTTGCATTAAAGAATGCAGCTGAGTGCCTTATCTACTTCTGGAAGCAGAGTGACATATGGATGCTCTTTTTACTACTGAATACTTAAGGCAAAGTTTAACGCTTGCTGCAAGCCCCCCGTACTTTTAAATTCATGGAATGAGAGCGTGGATTAGCTCTCCCTGAAGCACACCCGCAGCACGGGGAGGAGGTGGTGGTAGCACAGGCTTTGCAAGCATAAAGTTGCAGGTTCCAAGCCTCATCAAATGGGTAGACCCCTTCATTCTAGGCTGAAGCTCAGAGAAATCCTCTTATGCCATATGCCACCACTGTATTGAGACCTTTTTCACAGTGAGCGATAAGTGCCCTGGGGGAAGAGCTGAAACCTTCTGACAGACAGGATGCATTTCTTTTGGTAGAGGTGCCTGGGCCTCTACTTGCCACTGAACATAGAGAGACAACAATATAGAGACACTGTGACTACGATTTTCTGCAGTCAAAGCAGCAAGGGAGGGACTACTGGGTGTGACCCTGCCATGCACCTGAAAGGAACCATAGTGGCACTCATCAGGTTCTCACAGAACACAACCTAACAATTATATAATTATTTTCCTCCCACTGGCACTTCACTAAAAAGTCCATATAAGATATTTTACCTATCTGAAAATCTTTTGCTTGTTTTCTCACAAAGTAACCTAGTGGGAACCAGCCTAAAAAGAGTTGCTCGTCCTCTCCATAACGGCACTCTTCAGGTAGCTCACATGTGTTCCTTTAAAGAAAATTATCCTTTATACCCCAAATCTGAAGGCAGGCTGCCATGCCAAGGAACCGCAATTATTTCTTCTCTGAATACTGTCCTAAAATCAAATCAGAATACACCTTCTAATATCAGGCTTAGAACCATTCCATAATCTCTAGTCTATCTACGTATCCCTAGACATAATTCTAACACTGACACTAGGCTTCGTCCTGGTTCAGTGAAACCTGAAAGAATGAAATACCATATTTTTCATGGATTAATCTAATAGCTGTTGTGCAAAATCTACTTTGCAGACTCTCTTATCATCTATCTTGAATTTTACAGAAATGTACTCTATGTTATTTTTATTAAACTAATTGTTTTAAATCCATGTGTTACTAAATATAGCACTTATATCGCCCCCAACTCCTACCTATGATGAGAGCTAAGGGCCCTTCAGTGGCTCCCAGGGAAATGACATTCCTTATTTTCTCACAGTGTACTGTAATGGCAACTGTCCTAAAGTAACTCAAGGCTTTCTCCTCTAAGCATTTCCATTCAAATTACATACATGTTACTTACTCAGCCCTGTCTACTATACAAATGACAATAGTTATCTGAGACCCAATTCAATGATTCCAGAAAAAATGATGTGGTTTTTAAGTAACATAAGCAACTTGTAAGCCTACAACGATTAGAAGAAACTCTAATAACCTAGAAAGTCCTGTCCCCAACCACTGCCTCTCTCAACTGCCACACAATGAGCTGTTGAACTCCAAATGACATAGTAACTGCTTCAAGAGTGGGCAGAAAGCCTACGGAAAGAAGTGCCATGAACATTTGCTTGCTCCAAGAACATACTTTAGAAAATGATTCTAATGTTACTCTGTGTTCACATGATGCAAGCTAACAATTCACATGCTAAGCAAAACTTCACATTAAGCCAAGCCTGAAAAGTAATACAAGCTAAGACGAAGGAACACTTCTGATTCTATCAGTGACTACATTAGCAGGTTCTCTTCTGAACCTAGGAGCAGAGCTCCTTTTTCATAACACTCTCACCTACCTTACAGGTTATTCTCTAAACTTTACGTTAAGGCTATTTCTAAACCAGTTTAGCCTAAGATGGCTTCAAAAGCATTTAGAACACAGAGGTGATGGTCACTTTCTTGATTCTGACATATCTCAGTGATGGCAGCGAAAGGGAAGCTGTCCAAAGCCAACGCTGCTCAGCTGCGTTCCCTGTGCATTGCAGAGATTGTCTGAAAGAAGGAAAGCCATGTACTCTATATATCAAAAGAATATCTACAACTAAGCATTTATTAAGTTATTTCAGCTCTAAGAGGCCTGACAACAGAAATTATAGAGTAATATTTTGCATTTAAAAAGCCGGCAAGCATGGGACTGACATTTACTGTCAAAACCGGTGCAAAACAAATGAACACAGCTAGAATCTTTCAAAGTTCCAGTGCTTGAAATTTTTTGCCTAGCTTTAAGAAAATAACAAAACTTTACAGTTCCCTTGGTATTTTCTTTCTTGCCTTCTTGAGTTTATTGACATATGAGCACTATGTTAATTTAACTCAGAGAACTTGTATTATTATTAATAATAGCAATTCAATATAAATTAAAGTAAATTAATTACAATTAATTAACTTTAACACTTATGTACATAGCAATAACTGTGGCATTGATTTCTGCTTCCTAGCTTTTAATTTTCCTTGTTAAAGTAACATGATATTTTCTTTTTTTATTTTGTCCTCAGCTGTTACATGTTTGAAGACTCTTATTGCAGTACTTTATATTATTTAAAATAATAGTAAATAGGTTGCTTGTGCGTGTATAATATGATGTTTATCTACTTGTACTTATCGCATTTCACACATTTTTAGAATATTAAGCAATCTTGGACACATTCCCCTGTTTACTTTTTTTCATATAATGTACAAATAGATAAAAGAACAGTAAAATATTTTGAAAAAATATTCCAAATTCAAGGAAACATGACTTTCATGAAATAATTTCACAAAAGTAAGCATTTTCTATTACAGGAGGAATGTGTCTTGTTTCTCATTAATGAAGGACAGTTTCTTGTATCTACTACTTCTGTGTTGCTTGCTTAGAAATTCTGCGTATGAGATGAAGCATGGTAACATGTAATTAAAGATTTAGCTACAAAATAGAGGAAATTTTAAAAAATCAGTGATGATTAAGAAGTCTTAATAAGTCGGAAGACCTGTGTTCTAGGAGTTCTTAGACTGCAGCCACCCAGTGTCAAAAAGCAGGATTCATCATGTAATACCTTGTTATTAGTAGGTAATATTGCTTCTCAATAGATGACATTAAATTTATTAAGGCAAAAAATATCTACCATATGTTCTGGCATATAAAAATGTTTAACAGCTAACTAACCTCATGAATTCTCTGTGAGATAGAGTGCTCTCTTCGTTTTGCTTATGATCTAATTAAATGCTTTCAGTCGTGTTAAACAGTTCCTGAGATTGTTCAGGAAGCACTGGAAGAGGAGTTACTAGGAAGACTGTTATTAGCTGCTCACATTATTTACCTCACCTTAAATCTGCATAAAGGCCTTGATGGTCACTTATGTTGACGGGGAAATTTGACATTGTTTCCTACACACTTTTCCCCTCCAAGACAAAAATGATAGCCATGAGACTTTCTACTGCTGAAGCATTTTGCATTTTCCTGGTGGCAATGGAAATATAAAACATTCCATGAAGTGCTAGGTAATTGCAATGTAAAAGAGAACTACAAATGGGATGTTCCTGGTTACAGGATATGCCATCCAGATAAAAGGTAAACTTTTATGATAGATACTTTTCAATAAGTGCCTTTGTTATTGTAAGTACAAACAGTCTATCATACAGCTGTGCCTTCAAATTTAGTTGTGGCTAATGGGCTGCAAAACAAAACAATTGACTACTTAGCACCTTACAATAGCAGATCCAATACTATTGCTACTTGACTTTTAGATTACTAAATGTAAGAAGTTTATTTATCCATCACAACTGGAAAGTAGTTAGAAAATGCCTGTGCAAATTCAGGGAGATGTTACTGATGTGTTCCTTTTTAGGGACTAAAGGGCATTCAGATCTGTTAGACAATCTAAGGATGAACAATAGAGATCTTATGCCCTTTAAAATTATTTTTGGGGAAAAATCTTATATTAATTCCAGACTGAGAAGGAAAAAGGGGTATGTGTGTGTTTGCTTTTTCAGTGCTTTATCACCTGTGAAATAACTTACCTGAACTTCAGAGTGGAATACCAAAGGAAGGTAAACAGGCTCACAGAGGTGAAGTGACCAGACATTGCCTTTGAGAATTGGAGGTTACTTCAGCTTCAAAGCTCATTCAGGCTGGTCTTTCACTTCTCAGTAGCAGGGCTAAATAGAAAACAGTATTAAAAGAAGAAAGAAGAGTACAGACACACACAAAAATGGCTAGTGTCCATGGCACACTTACAGGATGTAGAGCATCACAATCTGTCAACTATGCTCAATTCTTCTGACTTTGTCTAGAGATTCTGGCAAGGTCTTGATGAATGCTTTGTTGAAACTACCATATAAAAAAAAAAACCACCTTTAAAAAGTCTCAGATTTGGCAGACTTGTAAAGGCAAAAATCAATGTTAAAATTTCTAGTCAGATCTTTAGATGTATGAATAAACGTATCAACTGTGGAAAGCTTGTGTAGCATTTATTAGAAAAACAGGGTGAGAACTTATTTCAAGTATTCAAACCAGGTACAACTGGCTCTAAATCTTATAATAATTATTTAGTTCCTCCACAAGGTACTTCATTCTGCGTGATAGCTTATTCTGTTGTGATAAGATAGCTCAAAATATTATAAAAAAAACATTTACAGAACATAATGATGATATTATGATAATTATGATATAGTCTTGACATGATTTCTTTCTATTTTCTACTAGTGAAAAGTAACTGACAAAGTTTCCAGTAGACTTAATTCATCCATTAGATTTGTGTCATCATCTGTACTCACCAGAAAATCAAAATAAAAGGCATGGTATTATGACAGAATAAGGAACAGAGACCAAGTTGGTCTGTATCACTGTTTTCACTGTAAGCAATATATAAATTAACGTCTTTAACACCAAGAAGCTCATATTTTTAAAACTAATTCATTAGCCTAGGTATACATAGAATGTGTATTTGCCACTTTGCTTTGTTAGTCTGGCATACGAAAGAATAAATTGCTGAATTTATACAAAGTCAATAACACTTTAGGACACAGAGTGTTTTACATTTTTCTTTTCCTTTTTTCCTCATTTGAAAGATTTGCTGTACCTATTAGCTTCTTCTTAGTAAATGCTGCTTGTGAGATTGAAAACACTTCACAGTATTAATTTTCCAAAAAAACATTTTCAGTCCTTTTATGTGATGTTAATAAAAGCTGAAACACTAGTTTTCAGAAATCATATGGCTGGCACAGTCTATAAAGATGTTGAT
>JAVSBS010011989.1:18297-77600 GCA_033124195.1 Coracias cyanogaster | reverse complement strand
TATAGAGTTTGCAGGTGCAATTACTTGTAAGTATAGGGACTGCATTTCTCTTTGTTGGGCAGCACCTATGGACAGACTCAAGGTGAGCAGCCTTTTAGAGGATGATCTTTTATGTTCTCTCATCACCCACGGAGATTTTCTGTACTATTCTTCTTAGGCTTCAGATTTCCATCCTGTAAAATAAAAGTAGATTAAAGTACGTTCCTTGCTCCAGGTGCACAAAAAGCACAGTGGGAAGTATGCAGATCATTGTGTTGCACCCAATGCCCAGTATATTGTTTCTCACAGAACATTTCCTTTCTGATAAAGATCCTCTGTGTTTATAAGAAAAAATCTACACAATTATTGATATTTTGGTTTCTTTCTTTCTGATTTTTTAATAGATCGAGATTACATGCCAACATTCATAAGGCAAATTTCACTGCCTGTGCTAGTATCGATTTAACAAGAGGGCAGTCAAGGAAAACAGCAGTTGGGATTGAATAAGGTCAAGACTACTTCATGATGAAATGATATAAAAAATGGAGTCACACCCTGACAAGAAAGCAAATTACGTAAGGCTGGTCCTGAGGATTCATTTAGTTCCTAGAGCATCCCTTTGCATTGCTGTGAACCATGCTATGCTGAGCAGTGCTGGTACCTCTCTGACTGGGCAATCCTGCTCCACTGCAGGACAGTTTGTACAATCTTATGCAGAAAGCATATAGTCCAGGATTAATATCTCCAGTTTTGTGTGTCTCGGTCCTGAAGAGCCTTAGATAAGATATTTGATCACCTTGAGCCTGGTGAATAAACTAGCTTTCAGTAAGTAAGGGATACTGACACTTCTTAAAAATACTTAATGTGGAAACACATCAGTTTGAGATTATTTTTCTCATACCTAGAATATGCTGCTTTCTAATTATTTTCCTTATCTGAAAACTGAATATTTTGGTCTTTATCCCATTGGATACCTTAGGGTTGACTCTGTATCATATAAACTGAGGAAAGAGATTATACGATATTTTTGTCTGTGTTCCTAAGTCAAAACAAGTTTTGTCACTAGTGAGAACAGCATTATATCTTAATTCCCACAAGAGACTGTGGTTACAAACAGGATTACAATCTATGGTTTAGTATAAGAAAGAAGTAGTGGAAGGAAACATAGTCTTAAGAAACAAAGATCCTGTTTTCTTTCGGCTAGATTTAACAGCACAAAATAATATCCCGAGAATTTTGAGCTGAGGCCTCTCGTAGGCATTTTATTTTGAAGTTTTTAATCATTTCACATTTGTCACATTCACTGACATATCAAAGTTGGGGTCTGCTGGCTGTGCAAGTACAACTGTATGTGTTACATTTAATCAAATAAAGGAGGAGAAATAAGAAATCTGAAATACAGAAGCCTAATAACTGAATCTAAGGTAGAAAAAAAAAAAAAAAAAAAAGGAGGAGGTCTTAGACCTGTGATTAAATCTTCCACGGTTAACTTCAGCAGAGATCAGGACTTACAGGGGTATTGGAGCATCTATGATAACAAAAGCTGAAGCTCTGTAATATCACAAATCAGGAACCATGTTTTTAACTTCTGAGCCATGCAGAAAGCCTCAGAAATGCTCATTCAGCGTATTCTAGTGCAGACTTATTTACACTGGACACTTGATTAAAAACGCTTTTTAATGATAATATTTCATTTGAGCATGTTCTGCAGTTTAATGCTTATTCTCTTTTCCTGCTCTACTGGCTTAGACATGTTAGAGATGAAGATCTGATTTTTAAACTTACTGCAACCAAATCATTAGTTCAGAACCAACTGCCAACTCCTGAGTTACCGTCCCACATCTTTTAAGTAAAGCACTGCCCTTTAAATAAATGGTACCATGTTGTAGCTATAATTCCTACATGGGTATCCCCTGGGAAAGCGTAATTAAAAAGATATTCTTCTTGTGACCAGATTAGCTCACTGAAAGCAACTGCCTTTGATTTCAGAATTTGCTGACCCATCACTCAAAGCATGCTTGGAGATTGTTGTTGTTTCAGGCTGAGGTGCCATGCAGACTGCAGAAGTCCCATGTCCTGATAAAAGGATCTGGGGAAAACTTTCCTATTACTTATCATCTTTCATGGCTCTACTTGAGCACTGTAAGTTTTTGCATCCTCCATGCTACCCACAGAAGGAAGTAAGTGACAGTTTGGAAGGCTAATTGTATTTCTAACAAGAAGACAGAGAAATACACTTACTCTTCTCAAACTGCAAGGTTTTTCATTTTATATTTTCATCATCCCCTCTGTGTCTCATCAAAAGAGTGAAGGAGCTCCCATGTAAAGCAAATGCATTTACAGATTTGCTTTATAATCAAAGCAATTGTTTCCTAAATGTACACTAACAGTTTTACTGCACTATGAATGCGTGTGACTTGTGTTAATGTATCTACTGAATCACTGCTTATCTGGGAAAACTGTAGTTGTCATATGTAGAAACCAGAATGATCTAAAAAGGCACAGTTGTGATATTTAGTTGTTTTGATGCTATGCAACTTTGATACTTTAACAAAACCACTGCTCAGCTGAAAGAAGCACAAGGATGAAGAACCTGTAACTGCTGTCATCCTGTGCACGATCCAATGTTGGTGGCACTTCCCAGGTTTTGCAGTTCCTTGAAAGGCTGGCTTGATTCCCTTAGGATCAAGAACTCACCTTTAATTATATTTTTATGGTTATATTGCTTTTCAGCAGCTTCACATACTTGCCCAACTTAGGCCAATGTTTAGTCAACATATTTTAGCATTTCTGACGTATACTGGAGACATAGCTATTAATTATAAAAAATAGATTAATGCTTAATATTTCCCCTTAGCATTATATAACTTTCTTGAGGATCTGTCTCACTTAACAGGAGTAAGAGATTATATATGAATGCCCTAACATAGTAAGAATGAGTTAAGCTCACACATGTATGCCTTCAAATGTACGTTAACTTAGAAAGATGCTTTCAGGTAATTTTAATCCAAAAGAGTATAATGGAATATTTAAGTATATCTGAGCATATCCCTTTCTTTTAGCTGGACATGATTTTGTCTGCCTGCTTAGCTCTTGTAGACAATTTGGTTAAAATATCAGAAGTATTTTACAAAACCGACTGGCAGCAGAAAGCCTTTAGGATTTATTTTAATATTTCAGCTAAAGCAGCTAGTGCTTAGGTTCACATCCTCAGTACATGAGAATCAAACCAATTCTGAGCACTTTCACATCATGCTGCAAATTTTGTTCTTCAGGTCAAGTGAATATTTCTGAAGATTCTGGAACAAGTTCCCCAGAGAGGTGGTAGATGCTCCATCCCTGGAAACATTCAAGGTCGGGTTGGATGGGGCTCTGAGCAACCTGACCTAGTTGGAGATGTCCCTGCTCATTGCAGAGGAAGTGGACTAGATGACCTTTAAAAGTCCCTTCCAACTGCTCTCTGATTCTATGAAGCAGCAAGCTTTCTGTTGTGATTTTCCATTCACAATAATAATCCAGAGGAAAAAAAACCTACTGGCTGTCATCGTGCAATGTGGTAAGAAAGAAAAAAGATGGCTGTGGCTCATGTGGAAACCACTGGAGTGCGCTGAGCAATTCTGAACCACGGCAGCCGTTGTCTGCTCAGGGTTACTGTGGCCACTCTGTGATGTCTCCCCAAAATCCACTCCAGTGATGGATGTAAGCTAGCCTGTGGGTTTCAGCCCACACATAGTGTCTGCCCCAAATCCACTCCAATGATGGATGTAAGCCAGCTGTAGGAAGTCTATTTCTACACCAAAGGCAAAGTGATTTAAATAGTCTTCTCCCATTTATGTAATTTAAAATTCAATACACTAAAAACGGTAATTAGTATTTGGTGCAATCTGAGAGAAAATTCCCTACAACAACAGAAAGGAAGAGTTCCCAAGTTATCAATAACATCAATATCAATTAGAGTCTCTAGGGGAAGGCCTGATATAGGTATCATAAGTAATAACGGTGGAGAAAAAACAGGACTGGTAATGCAATTACTGACAAGCTACACAGTAACTGCTTCACAATCTGCTAAATTTTGTAGGGCTTAAATGCAACCTGAAGATCAGAATTAAGTGTTGGGGAGAGAAAAGCCGTAGAGCAGGGGGGGACTAAAGGCACAGTGTATCATTAAACGGTGGTTAGAGCACTAAAACCGGAAACGCTGCTTTCTTTGCAGCTCTCCGAATGCTTAGAAAAATCATCTAGTGAATCCCATTGTATCCGATCAGGATGCAAATCCAAAACCTGCAAGTCATATAGCTGAAATGGAATTCGGTTTACGGCTGCTTCTCAAGAGGAAGGTGAAGAAGAAATAGCCATGAGTGTGCTGTGGGCATTGGTGACTGTGGCAGGCACCAAGGGATGTGCGGTACAGGGGGTAGCCCCAAACACCCACTGCTACAGGGGCAAGGAAGGCTCCCCAAAGCTGCTGCCTTTGGTTGAACTTCTCATGTGAGGCTCAGATTTTCTCTGTAGACTTCAGGGACATGAGGGACCAGCCTATGCAGGGAAACAGAAAAATTCAAACCACAGCAAAAATTTTTCAACTGGCACAAAAGTTTTCTTTTTGATTTTTATAAAATTAACACAGGAGAATGCAAAGCGGTGCCTGCTAAATTTAAGTATTTTCGAATGTACAATCACACCAAGGACTTTAAAGAAAACACATTAAGAGATCTTGTAACCACTAACCACTAGTATTTCAATGTATCAAGAAGTTTCAACGTATTAATTTGCAATATAAAAAAGAGGAAAATATATGGAAGACCACCTAATAAGCAAAACACTGGAATAGTTTCTATAAGACTGTAGCAGCAGAGAGGTAGAGGCTAAAAATACAAGTAATAAATATTGTTTCATGGAAGGTAGATCTTCTCAAATGAAATTTCTCTGTCTTTGTCTCGGCTGCAGTTTGGGCAATAACGACAATGTGTCAATACCATCTACTTGGGTTTCTGAAGAGTATATATATATATATATATATAATTTATATTTATATGTACGTATTTGGATCTAAAAGCTTTTATCTGGGGAAATTAAGGCGGCAGGTGGTACATCCAGATGTTCACAGAGAGGTCTCAAGCTAGATGAGAATGGAGACCTCTGATGAACTGGGTTGATTTTGCTGGGTCTCCCAGCATTCGGTTCCTAGTCCAACACTATTCATCATTTACATTGATGATTGACAGGGTGAGTCACAAAGTCTTTGCTGACAAGATTTTAGGTCTCAGTAGATTGCATTGGTAACATGTACTAGGAATCAGCTGCTTAGTGCTCTGGATCTGTTGTGTACAGGGTCCCAATACAGCAGGGTTTGTTCTAACATCTACAAAAGAAAGATCCAGTTATTGAGGGGAAAAAATTATTGCTACACATTTTCAGTGTTAGAGAATATGCTGGAAATGAGCAGCTCTGAGGAGAAAGAAGTGGGAAAGGAAAACATGGGGAAGGTGTACTGCTGCTTCTGAAGCAATAAAGGAGATTTCACCTTAGGAGGGAGGTGGCCTGTATGTGAGGAGGCAAACTTGCCCCATGTGGCCCAGCTGGGAGAGCACCTGCACTGCACCAACCTTGAGAAAAGACTCAGAAATAATTCTGAGATTAGGAAAAACTTTCAAAAAAGGAAGCTGGGAGGTGATAACCATGTCTAATGTGGAGAAGCTGGAGTGGTTTCATCTTTGGAAATAGGAGCAAAATGTGGTCCAGGAATTATCTGCTAAACTTAGATGAAATTAAGCTTCCTTTGAACAGAAAGAGAAGTGAATGACTGAATGCTTTACCCAGGAAAGCAATAGAAGCTGCTCAAGTGCTTTCAGGTGATTAGCTGTCTCCCTCCTGCCTGTGGATCTGGCAGAGAAAGCTGTGTGTGTGTGTCTTTATGCGTGTGCATTTGAAACCTGGGTCTCACCCCATATATCCACTGGTGGTCTTCTGTAGAGAAAAGAAGACTGTGCTGAGCTCTTAATGCTCATAAATATTGCAGTTCTGCAATGGGACAATGATTATAATAAAATCTCATGCTTCCAGGCTTCAGGGTCAGGGAAAAATAACACCCTCCATGCCACCACCAGTATGTGCTCGTAATCCCTCTAGGACCTGACGGGAGAGTCTTTTCATTTTCTAGCCGCGTGGGCATGCTGTCAACCTTGGGAACTTTCTACCTGCCTGTGCATGTGGAAATGGTTTTACTGCCTGAAATCATACAAACTCACCCTCAGTGCTGCTAGGTTTTGGAAAACAGGTAACACTTATCCTATCTAAAAAGCATCAGTTTGACATTAGGTATCTTGGGATCTGCAGGAAGGTGCATTAATTTTTCTGGTACTCTGCTTTGGATTTAATTTCTGTGAAGGAGATTATAGAAAATAGATTCCAAACTGAAGCTGAAAATATTCTCCTTTTTTAATACAAATATTAATTCATACGGGGACATTGGTAATACAGAAAAGCTAATCAGAAGAAGAAAAAAAGACTGAGTGATTAAAAGAAATGGAAGCACAGATGACGTTCATGGAAAGCTATAAAATGAAATTGCTATTACACTATTAAACAAACATAAGGAAGGATAGAAAATGGTTGTCTCATTCCAGCAGGCTCAGATAAGGGTAGTGGCCAGTCAAGTAATCCCACATCTCCTTTCTGTTTTCCTCCAGTGAGCTGGCATTAATCAACACCACATTCTGTTGGACAGTAATGGAGAAATGTACTTTCAAGAAGAAAATATACTGATACAAATCACAGAAAACTTGTGAACAGGGAATATAGCTGTTATTTGGACATATCACATTAATCACGTATGATCAGTAGCAAACAGGTTAGAAGAGGGATGTTTAGAATACTTCATGCTAAGTGAGACAAGAAGCTGTGGTAGCTGAGATTGGATATCAGTTTGTCTATTTTACATATAATTTATGCATCTGCTCAAATAAATGTTTATGTTAGTCAGAAGCCTTGAGAATTACATTAGCTTTGCCAGCATCACATGGTCAAAAGAAAAGAAATGGATGTTAAGAACATGAAATGTGTAAGCAACAAGAGCTATTACCCTTACATACTTAACAGGACGCAACTTCTCAAAATGCATCTTACTACAACAGTGAGACAAGTTGAGCATGAGCAAAGCATGAACCAGAACAAGAGACTGAAACAGACAGACTCCTGAAAGCTGCAGGTGTAAAGCAGTATCCCTTTATATTCCCTCTGACCTTTTGCCTTCTCCTAGGATGAAGACCCTGTATGAATTTTTGGGCTGAGCCAATTGAGCCTTTTTTATATTCTGGTTCTGCACTCAGTCTTTACTGAGGCAAAACTCCCAGTAGAATTATTATTGATTTCATAGCTAAACAGTGCTACAGAATACACAAGACAATCTTTGATTTCTGGAGCTTACAGTCTATGTTTAATGAGAGACCTGTGCTGAATAAAGTCTTAAAAATCTTGCAAAATAAATATGCCCATCTTATTTCCATATCCATGTGGTACTTTCCCCTTTTTAGTCTCAGAAGGAATCATTCAGTATCAGTGAGAAAAAGAAATGAAAATGTAATGAAAGGAAAGGAGTCCTCTCAGATGCAATTCTGCAGATCTGAGTTGAGGACTATGAAAGCGGACATTCAGGCCCAGCAACATGCAAATTGCCCAGCCTCTGTTCTTAAATGGGGATACACAAAGCTTCACTTCAGTGTGTGCATTTAAGTCTGCAAAAAGAGTAGTAGAGTTGGACCAAAGCATGGTAGCTATGTTTGGGGACAAATGGCCCACTTCTGGGTAAGTACTGTGAATGAACCTCCAGTACTGTCAGTACACCAGATTTTTGTTTAATATTCCTCCGTCTCAGCTTCCTCTTTTCAAAGTAAATTACCTGTTTCAGAGAGGAGAGAAGCCTGTCTTGACTGCTGCAAAGTATTTAATAAGCCCTCCAAATGGAAAAAAAATATTAGCTTGACTGTACAAGGATGGCATGTTGATGGGAGTTTCAAGGTGGCCACAGCTGGGTAGGACGGAAGGAGGAAGAGGCATGGATAATAACAGCACATTGTGCTTGAAGGCAAGCAAATGACTTGAAGGAAGGTACTTTCAAAAATGCTGGAGGACCACCACTGGAGTCCTGTTTAATTGCCAGGTTTGAGGAATGGGTGTGCACCAAGGTGCACACAGCTGCAGGACACCAGCAGGTCGGGGAGCATCCAGCTAGAAAGCTAAAGGAGACTGATGACTCTAATGGCAAGATTCCATGACAAGAGTTGACCTCATGTATAGTGCAAAATGCCTGTTTTCTGGACTCCCTGGTATGCTCATGTCAGGCAATGGCAGAAGCCTGCAAGCTAGTTGAGAGACTCAGTCTGCCCCAAGCCATCTGCACCACTGCTCCACCCCATTGCCCTTCTCCAGAGATCCCATTCCCTCATTTCTTTCCTTGCCTGTTTACTCCTTATTCATCTTTTCTGTAATTGCACCTGGCTCATGCCCTCTGGATGGCCCTCAGCAAGATTATGTCTTTACAAGCCCTTTACCTGGCCTGCGATGCCCGAGCCCCAGTGGCAGCTGCGCATTTTGTTGAGAGCCAAGGAGGGAAAAACTCTGGGCATATCTTCAGGATAGAGAAGTGAAGGATAAAAAAGCACACGTCTTTCTCCCAGGCTTGTGACCACTTGGCTGGAAGTCACATAGTCTAAAGGGCCTGATGGGAAGCTCTGTTGAGCAGGAAATACCAGTGAGGACGAAGAGCTGTTTAAGCTAAAACACAATGTTGGTACAGTAATGAAAAAGGATAATATGTCCACAAATGAATCTAGGCTAGAAATTAAAACCTTTCTAAGCTTCAGAAAGGCACAAGATCAAAACACCATCCTAATTATTGTTGTGGGAATAAAAATCAGTAATTAAATTTTAAGGTAGAGATTAATAAGTTTATTAATAGGATTACTTTACCTAATTGCTTGCAAAAACAAAAATTAGGCTTCATCGCATACAATCGTATGCAACAGCCTATTCAGACTGCTAGATCTCCAGAGCAGCAATGTGCCCTTTCAAAGTGCCAACATGTTCCATCCATCACCGTGGAAGGGCTTTTTTTGTGCTGCTGTCGAAAAAAAATGACCGAGGAGGAATTGGACAGGCAAAAATAGTTGTGAAGCTTAGAAAGGCTATTTTATTTTGGAAGGATATACAGAAGTGTCTCTTGGAATAAGAAGTTGTGAAATTTGTAGCATCTCATGGCAGATGGTTTGCTGGGGCTGCCCCGAAAGGCAGCCAGAAGCCAGAGGTCTCAGCCGGGCTGCTCCAGCAGCAAGAAGGGATTGCTTCGCTCCTGGTTGTTTGGTGCCATCTATGGCCAGATACTCGTTTACACATCCCAGGATCATTTTAGGAAAGCAAGCATGTGTTTTAATGAGATCAGCAACTACACTGGTACAATGCATCTATATATATATATGAATATTCATATATCACATCTCTGCCAGCTGTTGAATGCTGCCACTGAGCTTCTAAAGGTTGTTAGTAGCTTTTGGATTTACTAAATACTTTTCAGACTGGCCTTCATAGTCAAAGAACAATATATTAATTTGGGTTATGTAGTTAGGAAACTTTACTGGAGAAAAGGAAACACGGTGCCAGAGAAGATACAGCATCCATTTTTCTACGTGGTTGATGTATTCATTACACGCATCAGTTGCTGCATCACCCACTTCTTCCTCCCGTGCATCTCAAGGCCCAGCAGTGGTCAGTGCCACAGCCAGAGGTCATTGCATTGTTTCGGGACATGCCACCTGGCCATGCCCATGGCCTTGCAAAGACAGCTCTCAGATGTAAAAACTACTGAGTGGCTAGGCAGAGGCCTTGGCAGCATCATTCATCCCCAGCCGTGCTGCAGCATGTCTGCATGTCCACCTCTTGGCAAACAATGTTGGCAGTGCTGCCTATTGACTCCCTCCCCAGCAGCAGCTCCTCTAGGGGCAGCCAGTGGCATGGGCCAGGGTATGTGCACAAACCCAGCACTGCCTGGAGAGCTTCCCCATCCCGAGACAGAGGACTTGTCTCCATTGTCCTCCTTAGTTCAGTCTCATTGTCTGACTGTGCTTGTGGACAGCTGTAAGACCTCTCAAAGTATCTGTGGAGAAATTTAGGGCACACCAATGCTAGGACCAGTCCTGGGTATGCCTAAACAGCCTCTTGAAACGAGTCTCTCTCCTAGATGACATGCAGGGAAGGATGCAAACACCTGAACAGAGAAGTCTTCATATCTAGGTCTACGTGTAGGCCAAGCATCCAAACTCCCAGCGTCACTGAGAGAGAGGATGAGTGGGAAGCAGCATCCGTGCACAGGTACCTTTTGCTATTCAAGATGCCCTAATGCATCTCAGTCATCCACACAGAGATGCCACATGTGACAGTGGGACCTGCAGGAGACCCAAACCCTTCTGCAGCAGGAGCTGGTGGCCCAGCAAAAACACCTAGTCATGTTCAAAAGGCTCTAGATGCCTCTGTATGGGCAACAGTAGGCACTTAAATTCAGGTGTGTTTATCTGGTGCTGAAACCCACTGACAATTGTCATCTTTGTAGAGCTACTGACAACATGTGGCCAGCTGGTGTGGTATCGGTATAAAACAGATCTCATAATTTCTTTCAACTACTTGTAATATTGCACCAATAATTTCCACTGACATAATTAATAGCTGCAATGCTATTAGTGGCTGCAATGCTAGTTAGTCAGTTCAGGTTTTGGGAACTTCTACTGAACTTAAAGGAAGAATAACTGGTTATTTAAGTAGCCAAATGACTACAGGTATCTACAAATCCATCCCTATATTCCAAGTAATCTGATGTTTACTCAGGGAGAGCATCTCCCAACAATGTCAGTGAGGTTTCTGATGTAATGCTTGAGCGAAGAAGGTGTTACGCATCCATCTGTGGTCTGTGTGAGCCAGAGGACAGGGGATTGGAGATGCATTTCTGTATTTTGATTAGGATTCAGCTGTTTCACATTGATAACAATGTTGCTGTAGACTACATATGAGCCAGAATTTTACTACTCAGAGGTCTGAAGGCTCAGAGTTTGAAAGCTGCTCATTATTTGTGGCATGTGCTTTGCCAGTAGGCTGTAAATTACTTTGCTGGATTTTAGAAAATAACAATACTTAGAAAGAGGTATTACTTCCAAGTATTCCGTTATCTGTATGAACCAAATGTAATGGACCAGTCTGAGTTATCTGAACTGTTTAAGAGATACATATAACAGAAAGTAAGAAATGTAACTTGGGATTAAAAAGAAAAGAAAACAGATGTGTATGCCTGATACACAGAATATAGAAGAATATTAAAGAAAAGCTGTGAATATACCAAAAAGTGGGTGCAGGATCACTGAAAGAGAGGGTTTAATATGATTAAGCTGTCAAACAACAAATGCAGTGTAGTATCAGGACTTTTTTTTCTCAAGGTGAGTAGGTGCAACATTATAGCAGTATTTATAAAGAATTCTGATGGCTTTTGTAATACTGGAAGTACAAGAAATAGGATTGGATATGGCACTGTTGAGAGTGTCTGAATTTGGTCAGTGACAGTAAAACTACCCACTAATAGTCTAATAATCATAGCAATTTCTTAAGAGATCTTTGACTCAATTATCCTCTTATTTTCTAATTTAGGACAGAGGCAGAAGTAAGGCTGGACCAGACAGATGTCTGACATGCTGTCATTCTCCTCCTCACTGAGAAAAATGTCAAAAACAGAAGAGGGAAAAACTAGGTGCAATGAACTTCAGACATACAGATATTTTCATTGAAGTGACTGTGTTGCTGTGGTGCAACTGGCATTGTTTGTGGTTTGGTATGGTGTTTAGAAGCCTTGAAGAGGCATCTGGCTTTGGAAAATCGAACTGGTCAATACATTAGTCAGACAAACAACATTTTAAGCATTACAAGTGCCATTACTTTAAGAGTAGTAAATATTGCAGCCAGCCTCAACAATGTACACCTGAAATGATGGATTTGGTCTTCTTCATATGACATATTTGTAATACTTGGCACTTACTGGTGCATTTATTTCACAGGAAAATCTTCATTTGGTTTTGGATAAGGAAATGCAGAAGCACTGAGACTAAAGTGAATTCTTTACATCACAGGTCATGTCAGGAAAAGCAATACAGAATTCACATCCTGGGTCTAATTATCCTGAAAAAACAGGGCAATTCTATGCAAATCAGACACGTGAAAGTGAATGCAAGTATATGAATGGTGTGTTGTCTTCTCTCCCATTTGGATCTCAGCATGTTCATAACATTTTTTAATTAGGCTTGTCACTATAGTATAAACAGCTCCTAAAGCCTTGCAGTATATGTGCTAGAATTTCTTTACGGGATTTATGACCTGACATCTACATTCCTGTGATTAGATGATGACCTTTTTAGCCTAGCCACTTGTAAGGAGATTATAATTTGTCTCTTTTGCATGAGGGTCCCAATTTGGGAGCAGTAGCCCCAGCAAATACTCACAGTAGATCATACGATGCTGTAATATCTGTCAGCTCTCTCATATTATTGCTTTTCATGAAGCCTACCTTTCTTTTGACCTTTCTCATACAACAGGCCAGTAAAAGGATAAGGGGGTGGGGTGTGTGTGTGTGTGTGTGTGTGTGTGTCACATTGTCTCAGTTCAGTGATTTAAGTTGGCTGTCTTGTCTTCCTAAATTCTGTCTCTGCTCAGCTATACCAGACAGGCCCCAGCATCGGTCACCCTTGAGCAGAGGCCAAACTAAGACACTGTGGACCAGGTCCCAATGGCTTCTGCCTCTCAAAAAGACCAAGAGGACCAAGCTCTGTATTTGGATGACTAGAGAAGATGGATATTCATATAACCTTTGTTCCAGGATGAGGTTGTTCGAAATTCAGTTTGAAATTTAAGGGGTTTCTGAATGAGAAAGACATATACCAGAGAGGATTGATAACCTGGAACCCACTCATTTATGCATTTATTTTCCTTTTCATTCTCACAGGAGGAACTGGTATATTCAAAGAGCTAAAGCATAAAATTAATCATTATTGTTTTACTATTCTCATGGCTTCTCTGTACATACTCTTGAAAATATTTGAAATATTTGATGTTTTAATCCTTTTGGGGATACATCACAGATTTTCTGATCAATTGTATAGTTATGGCTTTGCCTGTAGGTATGCATTCGTCTTGGATATATGTCCATATTTTACTGAACCATATTCATACCTTAGAGGGATCTCTAACATGTCATGATCCAGTGCCTCAAAATGCAAATGTAAAAGAGAGCAGAGAAATCAAAAGTATGCTTTCAGTATCTGCAGTACTATCAGAGTATTTGCTATACTTGACCTTAAAGCCAGGATATTTTTTATTATAGAAAATATTCTAGCTCTTATTAGCATGGAAGGGGTTAAATAATTCATCAGCGTTTTATGTACAGGGTGTGCTGCAGAGATAGAAAGGAAAAAAACATTTGCAGATTTGTAACATTTGAACATGTCTTTATCAAAAAACTAGTGCATAGCCAGCAGCCTCACTTCTGGCAAAGCATCTAAATGCGGCTATACAAACAAGCCAGTTTCTGAAGTTGAAGTGATAGTCAACCCCGCTGAAGCAGAAGAATCTATCTTTTCTCTTGGCTCATTGACAGAAATGCAGTCATCTCCAAAACCCAGAATTATCTACTGCTGTTAATCCTGCTTCCCTTCACTGAGAACGCAGATGACCTTCAATTTGCCCCATCTTTGACAACTTCACTGGCCTTCAATTACCAAAATTGCATCCATTCTTTCAGCAAAATCTGGATCACTAGGATCTCCCCTCTCATCTGCTGCTTTCCAAAGCCTGTGATGCAGTCCTGGTTCTTGCTATATGCGGGGATATGTCCCAGAAGTGTTCTATAATTAGAACTGACCACACAGATGTGCTTCAAGAGACTATGCAGCTGAAACACAGAAAATACTCATAAAAAAAAAAAAAAAAAAGAAGTTGGTTTCTACTTGCATCATTGCTGCTTTCTGCTGGCAGCTTTCCTTCATGGCATTGCACATCATTCTGCCTCCATTCATTTGAGCAGAGGTAACTAATACCTTTTCCATTATTAAAGCCTTGGGAACAGAAGATGAAATCCTGCCTTCGTTAAAGTCAATGGCAGAACTCATGTGAGCTTTAGTTCCTTGAGTATCAGGCCAAAAGGGATCATTAGACCGTCCTGTATATCATTGATATTGATGTTGTGCTGGACTACTGCCTATCCTCCAGATGGCATCCAAGCTGTGAATCCAAAGGGACAAAATATCCACTGCTATCCTTGGTGGTGACATGCTCCCATGATTAGTAACCATTCCACTAAAAAATCCTAATTTTCATCCTATTAAGCTTGTCCAGTTTAAAATTCCAGGCACTGATTTTTTTATAGCTTTCCTTCCCGAATTGATGAGACTTATCCTGCCTATGGTATTTTCTCTAGAAAGATGCTGATTCACTGTAATTTGGTCTCTTTAAAATTTCTGACATTTTTAATTACCCCAAGTAACAACTGCAATTTCTGGCACTTAGCCAGATTATCTCATTTCTGTGTCTTTTACCTGCATTTTTTTTTCATTCTCCCATTTCTTCTAAAGATGTGTACAAAGGACTCTGTGTGGTGTTTTCAGTATCCATCTCATCAGCTCCACCTACATTATTATCTTCCCCCACTTCTTCTGGTTGCAACCTCATCCATTATGCTGCGTTTTTGTGGTGAGCTGCTTGTCTGCTGTGGTTCTTACATCTTCTCATGGACACATCTCCCTTATAGAGACACAGTTCCCAGATATTGAAATACATTTTGGTGCAGTTAACCAAATAGTTCAGATCAGTGTATATAATAGCCCAGTCCTCATCACTACCATATTGCCAGTCCTTGTCCTCTGCAGACCAGGAGTGTTATAGGTCTGTTATAGATCACAGAGAGCATTGCATGCCCTGCAGCCACTTTTCTCACATAGAGCCCTATTAAAAATATTTACATTTGGTAGTAATCCCCAAGGATAATTCCAAAATGCTTCATTTAGCTTTTTCTCAATCCTGTTTAAATATTCCTTATAGATATTTTGTGGAAAGCAAGATGAATGTCCTTACAAAAGTATCTCAGGTGGCAACCACACAGCTAGATTTATCAATTAAAGTTCGTGTCTCATAGAAAAACGGAATATGTGGGGCGAGGCTCCTGTAGCCAAGATCCCTACAAAGCTGATGAAGCTAAGGCTATAGCAGTAAATTGAAAAGGTGAAGAATTTGCCAGAAGCAGGGTATTAAATACATGAAACCACAGTAAAATTCTGTTTGGGCTCTGAGTCATCCCAGTTAAAGGCAAGCTATATGGAGTTACTTGGTGATCGGGGTAAATACACCTCTGAAGCCAGGCAGTGATGCTAGACACTTTATACTAGCTGTCAGAGATTTGGTACGTGATCATCGTGGTTGGGATAAGGAGAAATAGTGATATTAATAAAGATATCTTGTACAGCAGGTACACAGTTTATAAAGACTTATCTCCTAATACAATTATACCATTATTAGTACTTCATAACACCACTTTGTGTTTGACACCTCTATTGCAGCATGCGACTGCATAATACTTCACACTTACATAGCACATTCCACTTGAGAAACCAACCTTCTACCAAGAATAATGAGTCGAGCTCCACAAAACTGCCCTGAAGCAGACCTTGTGCTAGTCCCATCCTCAAGATGATGAAAAGGAATGACAACAAGGATAAAGAGTGCCCAAGGTCACTAAGAAAGTCTATGGCAGAACCAATTCTGGTACTAAATCTCCTGGGTTTTGCCTTAGGCTCTCACCACAAGACTGTTCTCTAGAGGATGACAGTGATGAAAAAAAAAATAAATAGAAAAAGGCCTTCTATTAAAAAATAATTTGAATATTTTGCATGGAGATGCTGCCAGGATATTAATGTGTTGATATACCAGACAAGGCTTAGGTAGCATGCAGTAAAAGGAAGCAAAGTTTGCAAAGTCAGGCTCTCAATAGTTGGGAAATGCTAGAATGAAAGAATGCAACTTGGTCTGCATTATGGTATTTTTCTGAAGATCATTCTTTTTCTGCACAGAATAAGTGGGATAAACTGGGAAAAAAATCATAAGCAGTCATATAATTAAAGATGGTTTCAGGGTCATGTAGCCGGTCTAGCTGTTGTCAGACTGACTCCTGCTTCACTAGCTCCAGGAGTTATAAAACGTGCAGTGAATGAGGCAGGAGACTGCAGGCAATTCGATGCTGCCCTGGAGAGATTGATGCTATCCCTGCCTCTGTCATTTTTCATTTTCTTGTGGCCCAATGGGAGACATCTGGGTCTAAATTAGAAAAGGGCTGAACATTCACAGCTGCACTTAAAATTGCTAGCTGCGATTTGAACACACGGAAAAAAATCAGGCTCTGAGCTGCTAAAATTGGGCACCCAAAATCAGACAATACTTGGAAATTCTGGGTTTAACATCTGTTCCTCGGGTCTCTCTCTGTCTCGTGTCCCCAGGCATAAAACTGAGGGAAGAGTAAACACTAAACAGACCTGTAGGGATACATTAATTAATGTTGGTAAACAATGATAATATTGCAAAGAGATCATTGTAGTAAATCTCACATGGAGATTAATAATTCAATAGAGGATTTGAAAAATTGTGTTAATAATGTGCAAGTAAGGCTTGAGCTAACTGAAAGTGGAATATTTGATTAGCTTGCCCCTCAGTGAAGTCTGTCCATCCTCCAGACAAAATGAGGCAGGAGTGCTCTGGGAAAAGGATGTGACTGTCATTAGGTGTGGTATTATTAACTGGACTCACAAGTGAGCTAAATTCAAGTTATTCTCCTAATTTTGTAACTCCCTGACATGTAAGAGGTGGAATAGCTCTTTAAAAACATTAATATTCTTATATTACATGCCTCTGCATATCCAATTCTGTGCATACTATTTTTTTAGTATAATTTGGGTGTAATTGCCATACACCCAATGGCAAATAGCAGCTCCCATGAACTTGCAATTTGTGTGCCGAGTACAGGGAATTATGCACAGAGAAGATATCACATTGCTGTTGTGAGCAGACTGAAGCATCATGTACAAATAATAATCAGTAATGCCCCTTTGCTCGAAACATGTACTTTTTGTGCTGTCTTCCTTTGCTCAGGCTTATTTACTATGAAAATCATATATTTCTGCTGCTCCTGAGAGGCTGGTATACTTTCCATATGGAAAAATCTTTGGTCTCACGGTGGGAGTGCAGGCTGTTACACATGACATACAATCCACTGCCTTCAATTACACAAGTGCCACCTTCATGGCATTACAGAGCAATCTCCGTATGGGTCTTGACATCCCACCGGTGGACTTTGGCAGACCACAGCCCAGGAGTGCCATACTAGACAAAACCAGAAGATGCTGATTTTAAAGGGAATTTTGCTAACTGATGCCGGGATATTGTATTTCAAAATACACATGGTGGAGGGATGCTAACAACTGCTAACAACCACTGTGCTGCTGTTCCTCTGTCCCAGGAAAAGTCATTGTGAGGCTTTGCCTCCACAATTTAGTTTTTCTCTCCCATGGGCTCTCCCCATCACCAGAGGGAGTTCCCTGGCAGTTTAGGGCTGCAGAAATCCTATCCCACTGTCAGAAAGCACCAATATAATAAGGCTGGAATTTTTTTCACTGGAGGTTATCAACCTACTTACCATATTATCCTTTATCTGCTGCTGGAAAACCAGGCTATGTAGACTGGTGGCCACAACAGGCCATGAGGTAACATATCCAAGACATGATGTGGCTCCATGAAACACCATGTTTTGGGTTTATCTTCTCTTGAGATGGTAAAACAATCCAAGCTCTAGTTGATTCTTTTGATGCCACCAACCAACTCTCTTCAACTGTTTCCAGGTATCAGAAGCCCCCATTTCAGTTTGGGGCTGGACCTTGCAGACCGTCTTCCACATCATTAGGAAATTGTGTCATACTTTTACTGATTTACATCTAGCCAAATAACTGCAGGACTTTTTTGCATTAAAACTGCATTTTTGTCCATATGCAAAGTTAAACAATGACAAAAAACAGAACCCTTTTATCTATTCAGACACCAAAACAGATACATAACATAGGTTAATTCTGATGCCAGCTTACAATGAAATAATCTGTTTTATATTATTTCTGGTCTAACTTCATACAACAGGTTGCAATAGTGGGGTTTTTTACAGTATATATTTTATTTTGGAAAGGAAGGACTTTTTCTGCTAGGTTCTTCTAGAACCTGGCTTTCTTCTAGAACTTTTAAGGTAGTCAGCCAATATAAAAGGTGTATTTGGAAACTTTCCCTTTGTTCAATTAAGATAGCTGGGAGCAATCCAGATTCAACGTAATGCTTTCTTTAACCAGCTCTCATCAAATTTATTATTCATTTTTTTAACCTAGCTTTCAAGTAAAACTGATGAGGATATTAAACTATGAAAAAACCATTCAGATGAAGGGCTGACTTCGTTCCTAAAAAAGCAAGAGAACCAAGGTTAAAACTGTCACTACTAGGAAACCTCTATAATATTAAAGAGACACAATGAGAGCAAGCTAAAAATGGTATTTCCGGATTAACTCCATTTTTTGGTGTGTTTGCAGATTTGTTACAGAACCAACTCCTACTTATGTTAGGTGACTAATCTCATGGCAATGTCGTAACTTGCATAAGTAAGGCAAATAGGATGCAGCCTTTACTGACTGTTAGCCCACTGAATTAAATTATAGTTTATTTTAATAACCCTTTATATATATGTAACCTTATCTTAACAACTGCTCTGATTTATATTTTTGATATTTAGTCCTACCAATGACAGAAATAATTGGACTTTAGAGGAAAAAAGTCAGGAAGCATAACATGTAAATCATGTTAAACAAGCATTGCTTGGCATGCTCTGAGCACTGCCATCACAAGTGAGCCAGAAAGCAAGCATATAAAATCAATGTCATATTTAACTCTGTTCCTTGGTCTTACAGATTTTTAATTAAAAAAATTAAAAAGAAATAAAAAAAAGATTAGCAACTCCTGTGTGTGTCCAAATTGGGCTGAATTCAAGGTTTTCAGTGTGAATTGTTTCATAATTGTTTTTTGATCTGTACTAAGAATGCTGGCTAGCTGGTGATCAAATACCAGTTTGTTTTATTATAGAAACATGACACAGCAATCTGGAATGAAATATGTACCCTATTGGTCATCTGTTATTATAAACAAAAAAAAAGAGATTTGTCAGAAGGTAGAATAATATTTATTAAAGTTTACATCCTGGCAGGGAAAGCATTGCTTTTTAAACTAAAGAACTAAATACAAGAAATTTATCTATATTTGCCAGCAATCAAATGCATCTTGAAGTCACAGAAGGTTCTGAATTGTACAGAGAAACATGAAATAAAATTGAGGTTATTTTCTGTTCTGAAAGATTACACATTAGCTATTTGTTACAAGAGTGTTAGAGCAATGTATTTTGTGATGATCTATGTCTGCCACTTCTGTATAAGCTTAAAAATTGAGCTAAACATATCTAAACGTATTCAGGATGCTCTCTTGAGCCTGAAATCCTAAAAATTGTATTCACTTCAAATATTAACTTATTCCCTTCATAGTCCCATAGTTCAGTACTCACCTTTGGCAATTAGGGACTTTTCATTAGATACACACAATGACCTGCATCTTCTGTTCTGGTGACAGCCAACATGTCTTCACTAAGGGCAAATCATGCCTGACTGATTTGGTGGCCTTCTGTGACAGAGTTACAGCACTGGTAGATAGAGGAAGGGCAACTGACATCATCTATCTAGGCTTGTGCATTCGACACTGTCCCACATGACATCCTTGTCTCTAAGATGGAGAGACATGGACTTGATGGATGGACCACTTGGTGGATAAGGAACTGACTAGATGGTTGCACTCAAAGAATTGGGATCAATGGCTCACAGTCCAGGTGGAGACCAGTGACAAGTGGCGTTCCTCAGGGGTTTGTTTTGGGTTGGGTGCTGTTTAACATCTTTGTCAGCGACATGGACAGTGGCATTGAGTGCACCCTCAGCAAGTTTGCTGATGACACTAAGTTGTGGGATGGACTCACTTGAGGGTAGGGAGCCATTCAGAGGGACCTTGACAGGCTTGAGAAATGGCCCAATGCAAACTGCATGAGGTTCAACAAGTCAAAGTGCAGGGTCCTGCATCTGTGTTGGGCCAATCCCAGGCACAATTACAAACTGAGTGCAGAGTTGGGTGACAGTAGCTCCAAAGAGAAGTTGGGGGTGTTGATTGATGAGAAGTTCAAGATGAGCCGGCAGTGTGCTCATGGAGCCCAGAGGGCCAACCATATCTTGGGATGCATCAGGAAAGCGTGGCCAGCAGATCAAGGGAGGTGATTCTCACCCTTTGCTCTGCTATTGTGAGACCCCACCTAAAATACTGTGTCCAGTTCTAGTGTCCCCACCATAAAAGGGACATAGATCTGCTGGAACGAGTCCAGAGCAGGGACACAAAGGTGATCCAGGGGCTGAAGCATCTCTGCTATGAGGATAGGCTGAGGGCACAGGGATTGTTCAGCCTGGAGAAGAGAAGACTCCAGGTGACCTGATAACCGCCTTCCAATACCTGAAGGGAACTTACAGGAAGGCTGGAGAGGGATTTTTCACAAGAATGTCCAGCGACAGGACAAGGGGAAATGGTTTTAAATTGAAGGAGAGTAGGTTTAGACCAGATCTTAGGAAGAAGTTCTTCAGTATGAGGGCTGTAAGACTCTGGAATAGACTGCCTAGAGATGTTGTGGATGCCCCCTCCCTGGAGGTGTTCAAGGCCAGGTTGGATGAGGCCTTGAGCAGCCTAGTCTAGTTGAGAGGCATCCCTGCCCATGGCAGGCAGGTTGGACTAGATGATCTCTAAGGTCCCTTCTAACCTAAGCCATTCTATGATGATTCCTACCACTTGCTTCCCTGGTGCTTACACATAAGGAAATTAAATTCTATTCTCCTTCAAGGGAAGCTTTTTTTCCCAAAGATTATATGAGCTTAGAAAAAGCACTGAGGGCTACTATGTGGGCACATCTTCATATACTTCCCATGTGTTGTGATGCCCTCTTGTTTTGTGTGATTGTGATCTCTAAAATCTCCATCATGTTATGTGTGCTTCTTTGCACACATGTGCACATGCACACACATGCAGAGTATCTCATTAAATTTTGTTCTGACAATCCTGCCAGCTAAAAGGCACTAGAGCTGCCACTGGGTCTGAGTGTCACCCGGCTGGGTTCAACAGTACAGAACATCTTTTCAAAATTTTGCGAACAGTTTCTTCTCCTAAGATAAAATAACTCTGATTTCCACTCAATGAAGATTTTGGTGTTGTATTTCTAGTAAAATATGTCATATTGGAGTTGTCTTGCTGAGGGAATAGGATGGTAATATTAAGGTAATACCCTTTTACCCATCCTACACAGCTGCATGGATGGGGTGGGGATGAGCCTGCAGGGGTGCCTGGGCAGTGCAAGAGGGAAGTCCCTGAAAAGCTCCATAGACAGCTGAATAAATTGCAGTAGCTTTCTCTGCTCTAGTATTACCGGGCTGTGTAAGTAGCAGGAGATAAAAGGACATGGCACAAATAGGTCAGAAACCCTCCTGATGGTCTCTTCCAGGGAAGCAGCTACTACTGCAGCCTGCTGTAGGAGCAGATGTCCTGTTCCTCCTCCATCTGCATCTGTAAAACAGACAGAATTTCCTTTCCCTTCTCCTTCCCTACCTCTCCCACTCAGTTTCAAGGAAAACTATTAAAGCCCATTTACTCAGGATTTGTGGAGAGCTGTAACTTCAACCCCTCTAAAAACTCTTTTCCTTTTAAAAGAGAACTGCAGCGTAGGATGATCTCAAGTATTTTCAGCAGCTCAGCGGGTATCGGGTTTTGTGACCTTTGATAGAGCCTGGAGCCTTTATTATTGCTGAAGACCAGGTGTTCATCCTGCACTTCAGCAGCCTCCAAAATTGTCAGCTATAAGGAACTGGTTACACTCTCGAAATCCCTGGCGGAAGCATATAAAGACACTGGAAAGGTTCCAGCATGTTATGTGCTTTTGAGAGCTAATACTTGTCAAGTGTCCTGTCCCATCATCTCTGCTTTGCATCATTCATTCAGGAATAATAACAACAGTGTTAACAGGGAAGTAAAGGCCACAGAGTTTTAATAATATTAGTGAAGCTGGGACTTGGATTCATCTTAGGTCACTTTAGAAGTCCACACCATGGATATTTGTATGTGAGCTCGTTACCTGACTTTCCTTTATTGTCAAGAGAAAGAAATATGTAGGATTCATCTGATCTTTATGAAGACATCTATTTTATGAGAAGACAGATTGTACCTCAGAATTGCCACTTTTTGGCTAAAAAGCAGATAAATAGCTCAGATGGATGTCCACATTTCAACAAATTAATCACATTCCTAGAGCTAGATCTCCATCTCTTCAAATCTGTGATATTGCCAGTGCAATGTACTCTGCTGTAATGATGACAGGAGTGCAAATGAGAACTAACGCCACACGTAACTTTGAAGAAGGTTATAGACTATAAAAACAGCCAAAGACAAGGACATCGCTCGTCTGAGTGAAAACTGGAGAGCAGCGTTCTTGTGCTGTTCTGGAGGGTAATCGTCCTGTGCTTCCCCAGTTACAAGTATCTAGCTTATTTTGATTTTTCACTCATTTTTTGTTAGTTTTATTGGGGTTTTTTGTGTGGCTTTTTTGGTTGTTTTGGTGTTGTTTGTTTTTTTTTTTTTTTTCCCAGTGATTATTCCTCTAAGAAAATGTCATATTCTTTACTCTTTTCAAGGCAGTACTTACATGTTAGCTACTGTAAAAAGAACCATGAATGTATTACTTGTTTAGATAACCTACTCTCAAGAAACTATCCCCAAAGCATCCTTAATTGATTTCAAGCTGAGTATGATTCAACTCAACTTTTTTAGATCATTAAGTATTAAGTAGCTGGTTTTTCACTTGTCTCTCGAGTGGGCGCTTGACGTAGGTTCACTGCAGTTTTTATTATTGTTTTAAGAATACCCTATTTTATTTTCTCTTTGCTGTGAATTTTTGTAATTTGCTATTGTACTTTTGGGACAACAGAAATATAGTGACCCAAGCTGGAACACATCCAAAGCCACTCAAAAACATTATCTAATACTTTATTTGCTCTGTACCTTACATGGAGAAGAAATGCTTAGCTATCCTTGCTTTAAAACAAAAACCCCACAACCTGAAAATGCATAGGCACTTGAACAGATATCTCTGCTACATAGTTTTCCACTAAAATACCAAAAGAAGTTTCTTGTTGCTGTGGATTGAACATGAGCCAGAACCAAGTTTATTGACTCATAGTGCTTAGCAATCATGAAGAATCCACCTCATCCAATTGTTCAAAATCAGCAGACTTCAGTGCAAAAATTAAAGATGGCTCAGTGAGTTTCAGAAATAATTTTTGTTTGCTTATGGCTTTGTGTGTCAGGGTTGACAGCAAGGGTTATAATTAAACCTGACTTCCAGACCTGTGAATAGAGAAATTTCTGAAAGTCTCAATAAACCTCTATAGCAAAGCAAACAACAAAATTGTAATAATAAACCAAAATTATTGTATCTGGGTTCTTCAGATTCCTGCATTTGTGGGGGATTTTGTATTGTAAAGAGAATGTGCCTGATTTTCATGAAGACCTCTGTTTTCCTTAACACCACTCTTCCTCAGAAGAATCACATTCTTAAAGCCTTCATGCGAGGTCTTACACTTACTGTAATTCAGAACACTGATTGTGAATGAAACCTGTAAAACCCAGGTTCTTCTTTTACATCTATATCAAACATATCCAGAAAATGTGTCAAATTTTAACACTTTTTATTCTGTACATTTATATACCCTCCTCTTGCATTCCATGCTCTCACAAAGCACCTATATGAAAACTTTCTACAGGAATACTGGGCTGAATTGGAAAACAAGGCAATCAGACATTAACCCTTCAAGGTAACCAGTGTAGAGAACTGTGAGTGTGTGAGGGATACACGGGCACAGCTGCTTGCATCTATTTGGGTAAAGAGGTTTTACCTCATGGTCTTTTGCTACCAGCACACAAGAGAAAAGTAAGCCTGAAGAGTTCTGATTCTGCTTTTTCTCAGTTTGTGAGCCAATGATTTAGGAGCAAACTTCTATTTCTTCCTTCAGAATTTTTTGAGGCAGTTCAATAGCATTTTAAGGATGTCTGAGCACAGTGAAGAACCAATACACTGAAAATCAGAGCACACAGGGGCATTCTGGTGTTGTCTCATAACATCCAAACAGTCTAAATGCTATGGTAATCTCTAAGAGTTTGAATTTACTCTACAAATTTATTTAAAATAAAGGTTTACCACATAATTTAGACCGAGTTCCATCAATATGGCTGAGCTATGGACTATTTGATGAATTGCAGTGACCACTAAAATTCTCTGTGGTGCCTGATATAGCTTAGAAAAACCATGATGAAGGGCTGTAGTGTCCCCATTACTGTCATTCATGGTTGAGATCAGCCATTTTTCCTACCCAAGGGCTGGAAAGAGAGAGCATGCAATACATATATTCTTTTTATGCCAGCAGAAATACTTATGAGATGATCCTGGTGGGTTTCCAGATCCTTTATGAGGCAGGAGTATCATAAAAGAGTGGCAGCAGACTGGAAATGCAATCCCACTATTCCACTCAGTTCTTCTTTTGCCAGTGTAGATCATCAACAGCTACTTTTAATCTTCAAAAATGCATGTTTTAAATTAATAATGATGTTCACAAGATGCAGTCTAAATGAGTTATTCCACTTCATTACATGTATTCCAAAGTCATTATCAGAGATCAGAATGACTATCAAGCATTCTGGATATCAAACTTTCATAATGGATTGAGTGAATCCTCCAATGTCAGTCTTGAGAGAGAAAGAACACTTCATCCCTATTGAAAAATTAATTTCTTATGTGATGATACTACCATTAATGTGCATAAAATGCATACATTCCAGGTTTAAAGGAATGATATACAGCTTCTGTCTTTTTCATGAGTAGTTATCAAACAGTTTTATAATTCCATTGAAATTCAGTGTAAGTAAAAAGCAGTGTTGCAGTGCTGGGGCTGAGCTGTGGGCCCCGAGTTGGAGCTGACCTGTGAATGAGTCACAGCCTAGCAGAATATTTTGGTTTTTTCTATTGGCTTCATGTTCCAGAGGCAGAACTTGGCCCACCTGTGTCCCTGTCCTCACCTGGGAGGTCATGGTTGGGGTGGTGGGCAAGGCTAGGATTATATTAACCAGGAGCTGATCAGTTGGAGGAACTTCCTGTTGGGTGTGGCTTCTGTTGGGGCTGGTTTCATCTTGCTGAGCTCTCTAGTTGGTGTCCTTCTATGTGAAGGGCCACTGAGGGAGCCAGCTCTGTCCATTGTGTCCAGCAGGTGATGCTGGCACCACAGTGGGCCGCAGAGAAGCTGGGCCCACAGGAACCTATGGCAGGACTGTGTGAAAGAAGACTCCTGAGGGGACGTTGTTGAGTTCAGTGTTGGCCTGTGTGATCAGGCAACTGATGGCAGCATAAAATGATGATGGCTGAACCAGCAAAACAGTCATACATGTTGGCTAGTCCCTTATCTCTTACCCATAAGCTTTCAACATGTTCTTCATGGCCCCTAAGCAGAGCTCTATACTTTCCAGTTGCTCTCTCACAGAAGGAGGAACTCCACCACCTTGTCTTGCTGGTCTATCTTTCCTAAAATATACATAGCCATCTATGAAGCATTCCCATCATGCGAGCTATCCCACCATATGTCCATGACTGCAATAAGATCACAGCCCTGCAACCGCACTCAGATCTCCAGTTGTCCCTGTTTATTCTCTATGCTGCATGTGTTGGTATATAGGTGTGGTGGTTTAGGCCCTGCCAGGAGCTGAACCATGTGGCCAGCGCTGCTGCCCCCATCCACTCCTCGGACGGAAAAACAAATCACAAGGCGGGGTTAAAAGTGCCTTTGCGAGTTGAGATAAGGAGAATTTAATACAATAACACACAAGAAACAATCTCAATAACAACAGCTATGACAACAGTGAGAAAAAAAATGTACAAAATCAACAATACTGAGCGAATAACTAGGTGGAGCAGAGAGGACCCAACTGGATGCATGCACGCTCTCAAGTCAGACCCGAACCTGGAACTGGCCCTGGGGGAATGATGTCAGTATGGTATGGTATAGCTCTTCTGTGGCTTTCCCCCCAACAAAGTTAACCCTGTCCTGGCTGAACCAGGCATTTCAGAGATTTAATCAAGGAAGAAGGCAACACAGAGAGTAGCTAAGAGAAGACCTAAGACTGAGGGGGAAGAAACTCTCATCATTGGTGTCCCTCTTCCACCAAAAAAGTCAGGGGACTGATGACTCAATGTAACCATCTATCCGAGGAAGACAGACCTTGACCTTAGGTCAAGGTAAAAGAGTAAAAAACAAAAAGAGTTGTGCTTGTCCATGCTGCACCTCTCTCCTAGGAGGCCTGAGATCCCAAATAGATGTATACATCTGTCATGGTCAGGCCGCAAGCATCCGTACTGCCTCTCAAAGGGGAAGGGGATCGAGGGCAAAGCGAGATACTTCCCACCAAGCTCGTAGGCAATTACAGAGACCAACGAGTATTCAACAAGTTTATTATCAAATATATTCGAATAAAACTGTATTTACTCTATGGAGATATTATGGTATCAAAGGACACCACGCCCACCCACTCACTCCCCCTTCCCTAAGGAGAATTAGAAACATCAGGGAGGATAAGGAATAACAAGAATTCAGTTATATAAAAATATAATTTTTGTGTGAATGGTGTGGTGTGGTGCTTATGCATGTGTGTATATGTTGATTTCTACCCTTTTCCGGCATGTGGTGATGGTCCCTGTGGGGACAGGGTCGACAACACTCAGCCAGCAGACTTGGGTGGTTCTGATGATGGTGACTTGCCAGCTTTTCGGCGCGATTGGAGTCTCTCTCTGACAGCGATGATCATGGCGGCTTTTTGCCATGGTTTTTTCAGCAGTGGCATGCGGCTCGTGACTCAGCAGCGGCGTGCGGCTTCTTTGCTGCAGCACTCCCGGCTTGGAGTGGCTTGGCTTCTTTGGCGCGGTGCCCCTGGTTTGGGGCAGTGCCAGCGGCTTCTTCTTGCCGTAGTTTCTTTAAGCGGCAGAAGGCGGCAGCTTCCCTCCTTCCCCCCAGGCTTCTTAGGCTTGGAGTCTTTTGGCATTTTGACTTGGCTCAGTTCCAGCAGTGGCCAGCTCATTCGGCTTCCCCTCCTTTTTTCCTCCAGCCCTGAGGTTCCTCTCGGGGGCCGTTTCTCCAATGCTGGGAGGAACTCAAATTCTTAAAGCGGCGGGAGACAGTTCTCTGAAGGCATTGAAACAGATACATTCAGTGGAAAAACAAAACATTGAAATTATGTGGATTAATTTATTCACCCCTGCATATCCTTAGAGTTGTCTGCCTGTTCATTGACTGCATAAGGAAGTTATTCAGTTAGATTCAATGGGCTGTACCACCTCCTGTCAGACTGGAAGTCTAAAACTCTATTAGGGCATCCTTCCTCCTCTGAAATTTACAATGGAAGAGATAATGTTGTATTAGATATAATCTTATATTGTATTTATAAGAAAGAACAGACTTGCTATGAATACTGCATCTGCAGGGATCTAGAGTTGTTTAAATTTAATATTATTTCTCATTCTCATTTCAATCAGCCATGTGGAACAACAGTGTGCTGCTTTCTCTTATTTGTTATAATTGTCACACAACCGAGGTAAGATCATTTTATTTCTTCATATATTTTATGTGTTATAACAGTGTGCTTCTACACTGACCTTTGTAATATTCTGCTGTTTGACTGGCTGGATGCTCAACCCATCTTCTAGTTTATAGCCTCACCAAGCTACTCATTAGACACTGTGCAGGTTCAGATAATGAGAACAGTAGAGATAGAGACTAAGTGCCATTATCAAACGTGTCAGAGCAGACAGAATTAGAAAGCAAAGCATTTACATAGATTGTAAATCAGTTTATTCCCTAGTTACCAGCTTCCAAATTATCCTCAAACACTTGGGCCTTTCTCTAATGTATTCCTGAAATATGCTTCATCGTGTTGTAAAGAGAAGAAACTTGTATGTTGACTGTGAGATTTATTTAATCTATGGCTACCTGAAAAATGAACAAAAGTTAAATAGAAAGTCAAGGTAATTATTCTGCTGGTTTATGTTTCCATCTAAAGATACTTGAGTTTCTATCTGATTTTAAAGAAGACAGGTGTCCCACTAAGGTATGGTAAGATGACATCTTTTCTTGAGTGAACTTTTGGAAACAATTCCTTATGGAATTTTTAAAATTACTTTACATAACAGCCTAGACTATTTAGTGTTTGCTTATTGAACCTATTGATTTTAAATAAATCTCCAAACAAATTTGTTTTTTAATGTAAGAAGTATTCTTGTTATCTGAAGTTGCACAGTCGATTCTTATATATATTTTTCTTATAATGAAAGAGTCTATTCCTTCAATTCATTAAAAGCTCCAATCTTCTTTTCTCCTAGCAATACTATCACGAATCACTAACTTTGTTATACATTTTTGTTCATATGTTCATTTTTTGTTATTTTTTTCTATGATTCTTTAACTTAAAACTGTGCTAATTTGAAAAATCATCTTGTTTTTCCAGAAAATATTCTATACTAGATCAGTTTTTACTTATCTCTTCATAGATAATTTATGTAAGGCTTGTATTTAAGCGTATGAAGCTAATGGTAAAATGTCCGTATTTGTCTTTGAAAATATTTCTAGACAGTAGTGTAACAATATCTGAGGTTCAGCATGCTCACAGTTCAAAACTACATTGTTTTTCTTTCTGGTGAGAAGAAGTGTAACACAACATTTTCCAGAGTTGGTGGTAGCTGTAGATCTTGCAGAAACACACAGTAAGGGAAATATCAGGAACTCCTTTTTTTCTGAGTGAAGGAGAGACTAAAGACATACACAGTTTATTGACATGAAAGATAGAGAAAGTCAACCAGAAAGAAAACCAACAACGAGCATCCATGCAATTACGTGGGAAAGCATGAAACAGATTTTTTAGAACTGTATGTGCAAGGACTCAAAAAGAATCTGGAAATGGTAAAAGAGGATGTGATGCAATTTCTTGTTTGCCTAGCTTCTAGTGGAGTCCACAAATGACAAAGGCAGTGGTAAAACAAATAAGGCAGATCTGATGTCTGGGCCTCACATTTTTGTTTAGCTTTTTTGTCAGGAATCTGTGTGGGAGAGAGGGTAGCTACTTATTCAGCTTATTTTGAGAAATTAAACATCTGCAATTTGTTATTTATAGCTGTTTGTGTTGGTGAGGGTATTGTGTGAAATCTGTGTATTCTTATGAATATGGGCATATTTCTCCATGTTTTTTCTGTTACAAAAATTAAAAGGCAGTATTAATGTTTGTATGTATTACAGTGTTCATTGTTAAATACTATCAGTACTTTATAGAATGAGCCGCAACCTAAAGGAAGCCATGCTACTTCAATGTCACTATGCAAAAAAGAAGAGAAGGTAGGACTGCAATTTCAAAGAATAAAGTATTTCTAGACAAAAGAAGGAAACAAGTGTTGACAGTCTTAAAGAGAGAGAATCTATAAATGTAGAGTATGCTTAGTCTACATTTAGTGTTAACATGCTGGAAATTAATGGAGATAGTTAAATCATCTTGTGTCAAAATGTTCTTGTTAGATAAAGGAAGCATAAGCGAGAGAGAGGAAGCAAGAATCCAGCTATCATTTTTTAAGGACCCTTTACAACCAAAGAACCAGATGAAAAGGAAGGAGAGAGAAAAAAATAATAAAGATACTTCAAAACTAAGAAACAAAGTCATGTATAGAGGAGAAAAGAAAGGTGGAGCAATTCCTGAATTCCTCTCACCTTTGAATAGAGAATGTACAGTGATAAAAAGGGAACTGCGGCTTACGTTTTGTGGTTTTGCAATTTTCTTTAGCTACCTAAATAATTTTAGAAGCAGCTTGGGACCACACAACGTCACTTTTTCTTCAGTTGTTACTATCATTGTAAATTATAGCTCATCATGTCAGCATTCCAAGAAAGAATTTTTGGGTAACTTAGTGTCTGTGGAGGAAGTTGTGAAAAAGATATAAACCAGTTGATTGCACTTTATGGATAGCCTATGTGAGGTTTATTTCATATAATTTTAGAAGTCTGTAACAGAGACACCTGGGTTCCTTCATAGATCATTCACAGAAAGTATTTCCAGCTTTACATGAACTATTTTAATCATCTCCTATTCATCTGTGGCTGGAGGAAGGGACAAAGCTAAGGCAGGCAACACTTTATTGTAGGTCATGCTCTAGCTTGAAGAGTTTGGGCCCAGAGGACAGGACTCACACAGAGAACTTTACTAAGTGTAACTGACAGCAAGGTTACCTTTGAAAGATCAAAAGAATTAGCATTGCCAGCAGTGCATTTAGTAGAAAAGAGAATGAGGGACTCTTGAGAAAATCACTGAGTCTTGTGTTGTAAACAGTATAAGATCACCTCTACATGAAATAAGCTCTTCTGATACAATGGTTCAGGAACATTCATAGGCATTGTGTGGTTGGCATCTTATTTGAAACACAGATTTCAAAAGGATTTTATGTAGACAAAATACTGTATATGATGCAGTTATAATATTGTTCGGTTTCATATTTCTCATGATTTTTCTTTGAATATTGAATGATAATATTAAAGGAAATTAAGCTAAATGTAATACTGGGAATTTTTTTTTTACTAAGTCTTTGTAACCAATGTCAGTGTTCTAATTCTCAGAGCAGATTCAAAGGTTTCATTATCTTTTGAGATAACACAACTCCATATGTCACCAGCAATGTCACACACACTCCCAAAGAAATTTTTCTAGTGAGTGAGTGACTATTTCTCCCATTTCTTATCCTGTGATTCCTGTGTTATTGCAGTCTTGTTATTATTTCCCTGTCTTATAATAGTGTCTTATAATTTCCCTGTCTAAAAATGTGGGCCAATGTTTTCTATTTTCCCTAAAGATGATTATATCTGGCTACAGTAAACTTTTTGTGTCAAAGACAAAGTAAGATCATTGGGCTGTATTTGTACTATTAGTTTTCTTAAATGGACTCTTAGATTCTGATCCTCTGATTGTTCATAGCTCCTTGCCATACATATACTTAAAAAACCAGAAATATATGTAGCCGTGGTGTACAGGAGGAGAGAGGTAAAATTGATGATGAAAGCACTAACATGCATCTCTTGGAGAATGTGGGGTCAGGACATGTCTGGAGAGGGTTATATGAGCTCAAAATCTTTTCTGTATCTGGCAGTTTGGGTATGGTGTACAAGATTCTGGCTACAGGTATCTTGAATTTTTAACTATTGTCACAGGAAAGATATTGAGGTTTATGGAGGGACATCAAAGATGGCAGGACATTACAGAATATTTTCTTAAGTTTAGGTAATCCTTAGTATCTGAGTAGAGGTGGAAGATGCACCAGTGTGCGTCTCTGTGAAGAAAATATCTGATGCTGTTCTTGTGTTAACATTATAGTATAAATGTAACAAGTTATTATAGCAGTCCAAAGCAGCAAAGCATACGCCCCTTGGAAGCAAATAGAGCCTCTGGCTTTCTGTGGTTTACTGTCACACAATTTAGGAATTTAGAATCCAAACAAATATTGTTGTTAATGTGTGAAACTGAGTGAAATGCTTTGTCTGGTGATCAAACTGAATCATTTAGCTGTTCCTCTAGCTTTATATTCTAAGACTCTATTGAAATAATTTTCCATTTAGTCCAATGTGCAGTTTCCAACAATGACAAATGTGTTCAGGAAGAGGAATAGTTAATTTAAACTAAATCTAACAAACTATATTATGCTGTGTATCAGGGAACAAAGAAAAATCCTTGGTCAGATACAGTAAATTTTCTGTTTGTCCAAGAAAATAAGTTAATTTTATTTCAATAAATTATTAGATATTATGTTTGTTCCAAACTTAGTCAAGATGACATTTTAAAGAATTTTGTAGTAAAGTTTTTTATTTGATTTGCATCAAAGTTTAATTTATATATTATTTTCTTAATTTATTGGTCCTTTACAGTGTGTTATAGTACTTCATTAAAAAGAAAACATTTAACATCTTATAAATCATACTTTGATAAGGAACACTGAGAACACCTAAGGTTCACTTTGCCCACTACTGAAATACAGCAAGTACTCAGCAACACACATGAACATTGCATAACAAATTGAAACAGCAAGTCTAGAAGAATAGCATATCCAATTGAAACCCCAGGAACTGTAGGTAGGCAGAATATAATTACCCAAGCTGGAATGAAGCCATAACAGCAGGAACTAGTATAATGAAGTGTACTATGTAATCTTTAGTTGCCTGATTCTGTGTGCTCATACAAACAATGACACATCAAGTGGCACTAAACACCTTACCAAGAGGGGATTGAGGGCAAACTTGTGTCTGCTACTGAAATTCAAAGTCAAGTGTAGGGAAAAAGGCATGAGAATCCTATAGTTCTTACCTTAAGCAGCCCAGATTTTACTATTTCATTCTTGTTAATTATATCTCAGCAGCTTTGGGTATTTTTTAAAATATTAAAACTTTACCATGATAATAGTATATGTACTAAAACCTCTACTTGAAATGTAACTAAAGCATTAAAATGGAGCTTGTGTTTAAAAAAAAATTCTTTTGAGAAAGATATTTTTGTCCAATTTAACTGGCAAATTTTCTACAAATATGGTTTTTTTTTCCTCTGTGACCCTCAACATTAGGTGGTGTTAGAGAAATACAGCAACAATGGAAAAATATTATCTGTAATTATACAACAATAAATTAACTGTGGCAGTTCACGGTGTTACAATATGAGGCTTTGGAGCATTTCTTTATTTGCTTAGTTGTTTAATATGAACATTTACATGATAGATTGCTTGTGTATGTGGACAGAACGTGTTCAAGGAATTTCCACGCTACAGAGTCATTCAATATTTAATACATGTATGAAATAAAAGAGCAGATTCATTATAAATATTTTAATTATAAAACACTTAATCATGTATAACAGTGGCACTGCAAACAGAATTCATTCTAATACCATTGAATTTCATTAACTCTAGTATTAATCATGGTTTAAATAGAGTTATGATAAATATTGCCTATGTTTTTATTCATTTAATAATATAGAAGTGGCTCTGCAAAAAAGATCCAAAAGGTTTAACTGTTGTGATGGCATTTCGATTCCTCAGTCATAGCTTTGATATCTAAAATTTCTTCATTTTAATGAAACACATTAAACAGAAGGCCAGTTGTCTTTATGTCATTTATAAGCAAAGATAAATAAACAATCCAGAGGATGAGTCAGTCCACTAAATTATCTTCTTTTTTTTTCGTTTCCACTAATTATAGAAAAATCTAAAGTGACCATGTTCCCAGTCTGGGTGCCTCAGTGAACCACATAAACTTCAGTAGGGTACATGTACTTTTTTTGCATGTGTTTGTATTTAAGCATAGATGACAGCACAAAGAAAGGTATTTAGAAAAACAGCCCATGTCAAATCCTCACTGGAGTGAATCTTCAGAACTTCAGCTTAAGTTACTACCGAGAATGAAACCTATTGGCCTCTAACATACTCTTGATTTTCACCACAACTATTGATAAGATTAATGTAAAAAATATAAGGTTATAACAAGTAATCACTGTAGTAACATCACTATAGAAAAGCAAAGCATGGAATATAGAAAAATCTTACAAGCAGCACAGTCAATTATGTGAAAATTATATGCTATTTCCTATAAGTTATCTTATTTGATCTAAAGCATAAAACATGTTCTTGCCTCAGAAGCTAAGTTTAGTAGTAACAGAAAAAATTATTTAATTGGTCAGTTTGCTTTTAATTATGAAAACTGTATGCATAAATAACTGCCAGATCATTTTTAAAAAAAAAAGAAAAGAAAAAGATTATTGCATACAAATAGCTGACACTAAAGCAATACAAATATTGGACATCTAAATGGAACCTCTTACCCTGACATGCATCTGATGGAAGAAATCCATGTGTTCTGAGGGACTTTGCTAACATCACTGCAAGACCACTCCCTGTTGTCTTTGCAAGATAAAAGTGTTCTGCCGACTTGAAAAATTAAAATGGCACATTCATCTCAAAAAGTAGCAAGAAGGAGAATCTAGGGAAGCTGATCAGCCTCATTTCAGTACCCAGGAATTCTTTAGGCATTGATATTGGACCTGATGCTGCTTACCATCATTATCAACAACCTGAGTATCAGGAGACAATCCATCAGCAGGTCTGCAGAAAATGTTATATGGCTAGAAGAACAGAGATATTAAGATCTCTGTTTAAAATATTATGCATTTGGATTAAATGCATGAATGTGGAAAACTCTTTCATGGGGTAAGAAAGAGATAATTGTTTAGCGGATGGAGAGAAATAAGTGGATTCTCTGAAGAAAAAGTTTAAAGAACACTTAGACAGTGGAAGAAACAAGAACAAACACAGTAATAGAAGCAAATAAAGGACTATCTTTCAAAAAGAGAACTTTTAAAAAACAGGGTAGGCACCTAGCCAGGAAGGGAAATGATGGAGTGCTTGAAATTAGAAAGTAATCACTAAACAAAAATTATTTTGGACAGGATAATTTGATTAAAGTGTAAGGTATAGAATTTGCTTCTGGGAAGAAAGCAGATACCATTGACCAAATGAATCTTCATATGGACAGTATGACAAAGTATTTGGTAATGATAAAAATAATTGAAATAGAAAAAAGATGTAAAATAAAATGTCAGTTTTTAAGATTGTAAAGAGTATAATATCCTTTCAATTTGAGGAAAAGGACTCACTGGAGCAAGAAAGCGATAGAGACAGTGGCAATTGACTACAAAAAATCCCTGCATCAGTGAAGGAAATAATTATAGAAAACAAATAGAAGAGGAGTTAAAGAAGAAAAGATAGTCACAGTGTTTATTGTATATTTAGAAGGACAAGTATCTGTGGAAAAGAGGATGCAAAGGAAATATGAGTCTGAAAAAACAAAAAAGTAGGAAAAAAAGGCTGGAACATGTTCCATGATTTTGTTAAGTTAGAGAAGCAGGAATATTGAGAGGAAAATATGACAAAGAGAAAAAGTAAAAAAATACAACCTTTTTAATAGTTTTTAACAGGCATTCTTTGCAGCATATGATATTCTTTAAAAGAAATTGGCATAAATGTTCAAAATGAAAAAGATTAGCTGGAGATGTATCTGTTTAGCACGGATGTAAGATGATTTGTGTGGTTCAAGAAACCATGTGGTTCACTATTGAATCGTATCCACGTACAGGTACAGTATTTTCAAACCCCATAAATGGAAGATTTCTAAGAATGTTCTGTGGTCATATTCTACTGACATTGCCTTTGCTCAGGCATGGACTGGACTCCCTAGTTTTCAGAGTTTGGTATTTCTCTAGACACAAGTTTCCAAAGGATGTACAATGCCACCTTCATTTTGCACAAATATTATTTTTTGTCAATTAGTTTTGTTTTAATGTAGAGGCAAGACAGTGAATATAATTGTTCATGCACAGAATTAGAAATGTATTGCATTCAAGGCAAGGAAACTCACTATATCTATGTTGCACAGTACTAGGTCAACATATGGTGCATGGAAATTGAATGCATGTTATTATTATTACTGTTTGCTGCTCCTTCTTGAGGACTTGAAGTCCTACAATTAACCTTGACAACAGAGATAAAATAACAATAATTGTAAAGATTCATTGACAAGAAATGAACTATCATAATTATATCAGTTGGGAATGTATTTCTTTTTCTTCTGAGTAATGGTGGTACTAGAAGACTGTTATAGTCTTTTACCTCTACTGTTTTCAGAAATACCATCTGTGTTGTCATTGCACACACTACATTTAGCATCTTTTGCAGCTTTCTGCTTAGAAGTCAGTGAGCTGAAAGGAACTCAGACAGGCAAAAGAAAGAATCCAAAGACAGAGATTAGAAAAACAAGAAAGTCCAAATCTGTGTTTGTGTGTAAATGTGAGAGGGGAAGAATCTTCTCAGCCTAGAGTTGGAGTTGTAGAGCATTTTCACAGTAACACCACAAGTGCTGCACAGACGCTGTTATGCAGCAAGGTGAATACAATAAAGCCAAGTTGCAATGGTAATGGCTGCATCACCCTAATAAATCCTAAGACCTTCAGACTCATACTCAGATAATGATGTTACAGCTACAGTTATGGCTTATTTGTTTAACCAAGGGCAAAGTTGTTGAGACATGGTTTCATTTTCGAGAAAGGCCTGACAAGGCAGATGGCAGTAATGGCACAGGACAAATGAACTTTGTCGCTAGCCAGCCAATATAAAATAAAGCACAGCTCAGGAGGACAGAGTATGTGCTCTTAAGAGGAAACATAAAGCAATGAAATGAAATACCTACTGAGCATTAATAAACCCATTAGTGAACATTAATAAAAATCCCCCACTCACTCCTTTACAGCCCTGGGAATCAGCAGCTCTAGTCTCTGTGAACTATTTAGTGGGGCTAGAAGAATGATTTGAGGGGGAGAGATGGAAAAAGAGTAAATCAGTAAGTACATTTCAGTTAATGGCCAGGGACTGAATATAGCTAAGGGCTGAATCAGCTGAAATGAAGGTTGAAATGAGTCTATGAGGAAATTAATAATTCTGTATACAGAGAGATGTTTCAATAGTGTGCAGTAAATAATGCCTAGGGACACACACTGAACAATGGGAATACAACACATCACCGAATAGCTGCAGTATCCTGAGTCACTGTCCTTCCCACCTGTATGAGGTGGGAGTGAGGCAGAAAAAAAGTCTGTGATTAAGTACCATATCAGAATGAGACAGTATCAAGGTTGCATGGTTCCTTATCTGGGGTTCCCATCCCAGTCTATTTATCTTCTCAATCCAGATTGGATTTTCTCCATGTTAGACTCAATGATTTCTCTCTCCTTTATTTCTCCTTGCACATCTCCAGCCTCCTCTCCATTCTTTTCAAATCTCTTCCTAGAGCTTGTCTCTCCTATCATCTAACTTATGTACATCTTCTTCTTTCCAAATCCAGCTGCCTGCAGTGCTAAGGAACTGTATTCATATTTCTTGACTGAAGAACAAGAAACAACATCTCATCTACTCTGTTCAAGAGGGGGTCATACAAGAAATTGCACAGAACTAATCTCATTTGTTCAATGCATGGTTTCTGTTCCCACTGGACAACAAGTTTTCATGATTCCTGTAGCAGAAAACATGATTTTACAAACAGCACATTTTTTTTTTTCATACTCTTAAAGTGTTGAGTCAAACATGAAGTTTTAATACATTAAAAAAGCAATGTCTTGGCAGAGTTTCACTGTTTCTCCAATATGCCAGTAATGACTATTCTACCCCAAAAAGGGAATGTGAGAGACAAATCTGAGACTAATTTGGGTACCTAGAGGAGTTTTAAATAACAAAGCTTTGAAAAATAATTCAGGACAAATCAAGAAAACCAGGGAGGTTTTTTTGTTTTATTTCTTTTTAAAATTCAGATTCTACAGAGAATTTCCAAATTTTTATGTAACAAGAGGTAAGTTATGACATGAAAATATGTCTTTATTAACAAACAAACACAAAATTTAAAAAAGGAAACTAAATCTGGTGGTGGTTAGTTGTTTATTTTCTTTTTTTCTGAGAGTGAAAATAAATCATAAAAGAATCCTTTAGATAAGACTTAAAATCTTCAAATTGCCTTTATATATTTTGTAATGTTCTATTTAGTGAACACAATATATTAGGATTTTTTTTTTCTGTAGATACTGTTGCATTTAACTTCTTATTCAGCATAATTTGTAAATGGACAGTGAATTTTTTTAATAGTAAAAAAAAACCCTATTTTTTAGTAGTATATAGGTATTGTTTACAACCCTTAAAAGTTTTTCTCAATGGAATTATATAAATTACATATTTTATATCCATGTTTTTCCATTATATTCTCAAGTATTTTTTTTAATTTACTGGATGATACAAACAGTAACATGCTGTTACATCTACTAAATCAAGTTTGAGTGTGGTTCATTGTAAACACTATTTTGTAACTTTATGTTTTTAATTTTCATTTATATAAAAAGTTATTTTTATTATAATAACATTCATTTATTTTTATGTAATTCATAAAAATTCAATGAAATATCTTATAACTGATATATTAAAAAAAAAGAAAAAAGAAAAAAAGAAAAAAAGAGGGAATGAAACTAGTAATGTGGTATTTGAGTGACAGATATCCAGACAGACCAGAATAAAATTGACAGAAAACTGTTGATCATGTAGAAAATAACTTCAGGCTGGTTTGGCTCAGTAACCGAGGCCCAGAAAAGGGAAATAAAACTCCCATTTTTAAAAAGGAAAAAAGAGGAGACCCAGAGAACTAGGGGCCTGTCAGTCTCACCTCTGTGCCCAGGAATATCATGGAGTAATCCTCCTGGAAACTACGTTAGGGCATGTGGAAAATAAGGAGGTGACTAGTGACAGCCAATACGGCTTTACTAAGGGCAAATTATGCCTGAAAAATTTGATGGCCTTCTACGATGGATTTATAGCTTTGGTAGGAAGAGCAACTGACATCATCTACCTGGGCTTGTGCAAAGCATTTGACACTGTCCTAAATAACTTCCTTGTTTCTACATTGGAGATACATGGATTTGATGGGTGGAACAGCCAGTGGATAAGGAATTGGATGGATGGTAGCACTCAAAGAGTTGAAGTCAATAGCTCCATGCCCAAGTAGACTCAGTAATGAGTGGCACTCCTCAGGGGTCAGCATTGTGACTGGTTGTATTTAACATCTTTGTCAGTGACATAGACAGTGGGATTGAGTGCAGCTTAAGCAAATTTGTTTACGGCACCAAGCTGTGTTGTGCTATTGACATGACGGTGGGAAGTGGTGCCATCCAGAGGAACCTTGACAAGTTTGAGCAGTGGGCTCATGCAATCCTCAGGAAGTTCAACAAGACCATATGCAAGGTCCTGTACTTGTGTCAGGGCAAACTCTGGTATCAGTATAGGGTGGGCAATGAGTGGACTGAGAGCAGCCAGTCAGAGAAGGACTTGGGGTATTGGTGGATGAAAAACTGAATATTACAGTACATTTCCAGGTATCACTTGGTTTTGTAATAGGGTATCCTGTGCATTGTTTTTTAAATTGCAATAATACATTCTTTTGTTGTATCCATAAAACCTGCAGTAGCAGTGTATTAGACCTGTGAGTGAATTTCAAATAAACTGTTGTTTGGACCTTGCAGTGAAGTCTCTCTCTCCATTGCAATCCCATGGCAAAGACCCCATGTTGGAGCAGGGGAAGAGTGTGAGGAGGAAGGAGCAGCAGACACAACGTGTTATGAACTGACCACAACCCCTATTCCCCATCTTCCTGTGCCACTCAGGGGGAGGTGGTAAAGAAGATGGGAAAGAAGTTGAGCCTGGAAGAAGGGAGGGATAGGGTGAAAATGGTTTTAGATTTCTTCTTATTTCTCATTATCCTACTTTGATCTGATTGGCAATAATTTAAACTAATTTCCCCAAGTCTAGCCTATTTTGTCTGCTACAGTAATTGTTTAGTTATCTCCCTATCCTTATCTCAACCCAAGAGACATTTTTGTTGAATTTTCTTCACCCTGTCCAGTTTAAGAGGGGCAGTGATAGAGCAGCTTAGTGGGCACCTTGTGGCCAGCTAAGGTCAACTCATCACAGTTTTTCACATTAGCAAGCATTTTTCATTTATTTGGGCTCTACTTCCATGTCTTGTAACAGGTACTCATTTTAGACATTACTAATTTTTCACTAATTACGAAAGGGAATCACGTTTGAATAGTCCTGTCAGTGTGAGGTCTGCATTTCCTATTACTTTCCTTTATTTAGGTGCAATAGCGTCTGTGATACCTACAATTCATACAAAATCTTGGAAACATTTATTTTATATCATTTTGTAGCATTTTATTAGAGACAGCCAACATAGCTTCACAAAGGGCAAATCATGCCTTACTAATGTAGTGCCCTTCTATGATAGAGTGATTGTATCAGTGGACAAGGGAAGAGCTACAGATGTAATCTACTTGGACTTCTGTAAGGCCTTTGATACGGTCACCGTCACAACATTCTTGCTGTTAATTTGGAGAGCTATGGGTTTGAAGGATGGACTATTAGATGGATAAGGAACTGGTTGGATGACCATATCCCTAGAATTACAAGTCAATGACTCCTTGTCTAAATGGAAACCAACAACAAGTGGTATACCTCAAGAGTCTGTACTAGGATCAATACTATGTAATTTCTTCATTACAGATGTAGATAGTGGGATCAAGTGCACCATCATCAAGCTTGCTAGTGACACCAAGCTGAGTAGTGAATTGATTCACTAGAAGGAAGAGATGCCATCCAAAGGGACGATGACAGGCTTAAGGAGTGGACCCATGCAAACCTCATAAAGCTCAGCAGTATCAGGTGCACCTGGACAATCGCCAGTATCAGTACAGACTGGGGGATCAATGGATTGAAAGCAACCTTACAGAGAAGGAACTTGGGGATACTGGACATGAGCCAGCAATGTGCTCTTTCAGCCCAGAAAGCCAATTGTATCCTGACCAGCATAAAAAAGGCATGTCCAGCAGGTCAAAGAAGGTAATTCTCCCCCTTTATTCCATTCTTGTAAGACCACCTGGAGTTCTGCATCTACCTCTAAGCCCCCAGCACAAGAAAGATATGGACCTGTTAGAAAGGGTCTAGAGGAAGGCCACAAACATGATCTCCTATGAAGAAAGGCTGAGAGAGTTAGGGCTGTTCAGCCTGGAGAAGAAAATGCTGTGAGAAGACCATATTGTGACCTTTCAATATTTAAAGGGAGCTCATGAGAAAGATGGAGAGAGACATTCTTACCAAGGTCTGTAGCAATATGTCAATGTCCTAATAGTTATAAACTGAAAGAGGGTAGTTTTAGATTAGATGGCCCAGAGGTGGCCCAGAGAAGCTGAGAATGCCCAGTTCGTGGAATTGTTCAGTGTGAGGTTGATAGGACTCTGAGAAACCTGATCTATTGGAAGCTGTCTGTGCCCACTGCAGGTGGTGTGGACTAGGTGATCTTTAAAAGTCCCTTCCAACCCAAACCATTCTTTGATTCTGTATTTAAGAAATGTAAGAAAAACACTGTAAAATATCACGCATTCAGCATTAGCTCAATGGTTTCATAATTGCCACTCTAAATGCAATGGATTCATTGCATTCATACTGTTACTAACCATAACTCTTTTCTTCTGTCATAATAAAGGTTTAATTTTCCCTAGGTGAGCATTATAGAGATTTTTCTCTGACCCTTTCATCCTTTGATCTTGGCAAAGGTTTCAGAGAAGGCTGCCCTCAGCTTTTCAGTGTTTGGGTTGTGACTAAAATGTTTAAGGAAGCCAATTTTTCATTAAAAGAATGTTCTGTGATGGCACAATGAAAAAAGTGTTATCTAAGCTAACACATTGTGGAAAATGTGACTTTAAAGTATTCATCTTTCTGTATTCGTCAGCTACAGAGTAAAATCAGGGAAATTTCATGAGAGTCAGTGGAATAGATAGGCAAAAATTCTATGAAAAGGTATGGATGTAGCAAAAATACTTGCATACAACATTTAAAAGAAGCAAACATATATAATCTAAATTGGATAAATTTAATTTATTTACCTTAAAGAGTACAATTTCTGTAACATTACCAAATTATTTCACAATATCAGAACTTAAACAGACCTGCTTAGAAAGCCTACACAGCTACTTTATTTCCAAAATTGTGAAACTCTTGTGTCTGAATGAGAAATTTTATGACTCAGTCTACTTCTTTCTCTTTCTTCCTTCTATCCAAAGCCTATTTCATTATTAATGTAAGGAAATGACATGAGGAGTTTCTGAAAAACTGGCCACACTATCCTGGGCACACCTATTCATAATGAAGCTTTTTGCTGGATTAGTATTACCTCTAGCCATCTGCCTACCAGTGAACAAGCCGATTGCCTATCCTGTGTATGTAGTGCAAATTCTCTACAGTTTGTATCTGCTGCCTTTGCCAGACTAGTAAGCAGCCCATGACAGATGCTACAGAATTCAGCATCTGCTTAGTTTCCTAGATCTCTCTTACTTCTCTTATCTCAGCCAAAAGAAGGGGAGAGAGATGAGGAAACTTGATTTTCTATGCCTATTGCATGTACATGCTTACTAATAGAAAATCAAAAGGAAAATATTTCTGAGCATTTAATCATTATTACATTTGCTGTTAGCCTTTTTTTTTTGGCTGCTAAAACACTGAATACATAAGTAGATTTCCACTGTTCCGCATATTGAAAGAGACCAGTTCAAACTTGAAAACTGAACCCCCCTATTAATTCTGACAAATCAATATTTCTACTTATTCAATTAAAAGTGTTCTCTATGCCTACTGAGCATGAGCAGTTAGTAAATTGCACACAAACAATTTAAAATAATACTTTAAAAGTGGATATTTCTACACATTTCTAAGATAAGGCTTTTGTCACTAAGAAGAGCGGGGAGGAGCACATTTCTTATGGTTCCTCTGTTTTGCCATCTACCATCTACTGTTCCAGTGTCACTAAAAACGAACCAACAAACCACATGAATCACAACAAAAAAAACCTCACAGTAAAGCAGAGTAACAGGAGAAGAGGCCTTGCATTTGGGGGATTTTAGTAATGTTTTTCCATCAATGGTTTGTTAATGCAGCTGTTCTGATAGTCAGGGTGCCAAATGTGGATAATAGAAGCAGGTATTTTGTCATTATGTTATGTAGTTGTTCTCTGAGTGGGATTATGCAGAGGATCACTATTAAATTTTTTTAAAATAATACCTATGGACCCTCACTGTTAAAATAAAACCAAGAAAATTCATTTGAATGTTTCCAGATGGACAATGAGATACATCTGGGATTACTAAATCAATAATAGAAGATCCAGTTATTCTTGCTGGATATTCTTTTCGTAGTAGTCCACTAGATTTTCTATAGTGTTAAAAAGTCACATTTAAAAAAAAAAATATTTAGAAAACTGATAAAACACAAAAAATTCAAGTTAGACCTCTTTGGGTGGATGGAGTCACCAGCATAGCCTGAGGAACAAGGTGCATTAACCTGATCATCACTGCAAAAGGAAACCTATGGATGTCTTGGATTAAGTTCCACCAGCAGATAAAGTGTTGTTATTTTAGATGGCCAAGATTATCTGTCTTGGCCCCTATATCCCACTCAGAAAGCCTGGGGCCTTGCATCACAGTTAGCAACCTGACATGGAAGTCTCTGTCTAAAGCATCTCAAAAGAAACTGAATGTCTAAGTTTGGAGAATTGTACCACTTCCAGAGAGTCAGACTTTTCTCTTTGGTTATTATCAGGAGATGTACTTATTGTCTGCAGAACGTAGCAGAAAACACTCAAACTCTGTAATACTTCTGTCACTAATAGAAAAATCTTGCAGTCCCCAAGGTAACTTTAAAGCATTTTTATAATAATTTGTACATTGCTGTGGTAATTCCTATATTATAATGATGTTTAATGGGTTATAGTTATAGAATATAAATCTAAACTAAAATGCATCTTGTATGAACCTTAAATAGGCTTTCAGTACCATTTTACAACAGATGTCATGATCTTTCCTGTCACTAATTATTTAGAAGAATTAATATTTTCCTGTTTGTTTCCTGTGGCCACAGTATGTACAAATAGCAATTCTTAACATTTATTTAATTAAGAAATAGCTACTAATTCTTGAATTATGTATGTTCTTTTTACCTATGGAAATTTTAACACAACATAAAAGCTGTACTTAACACCCATAATAAGACCACATATTGGTTACCCTGGCAAAACTCCCTTGGAATGTACTCAGAATTTTAGAGCAATAGATTTTGTGAATTACACTAAGTTCAGCTCTCAGCCAACACCTCCCAATTAACTCTCATGGATGGTGCTTTACCTTCAAATGAACCCTATGAAGCCACTAGTGAAAAAGGCAGTAGAAACTTAAGGCATCAATTATCCAGAACTACAAAGTGCTTAAATGCAACATTAATATCTAGATAGATCATTTAGAACTAAAATTTAAAGCACAGTGTGCGCAATTTAAGAAAAATGGACTGTAACTATAGATTAGGAAGAAAAGGCAGTATGGATGGTATTGAATAGTCAGAGATTTAGATTAGAAATAAAAGACATACTTAACAGATAGAAGACACTATGTTTCTGCAGGTGGAAGTGCCTTTTCAAAGACAAATATTCTGGAAGAAATTAAGACACCTAAAAGCCCTATATATGGGCAGATATATGGCTACATATCGCAAGACTTTAGCAGAACAGAGTAATTGAAGAAGCTGGATTATTCTTATCCTCAAATTCATTAGCTCCTCTGGGTACTCAGCAAACACCAAGAAATATGTGAAAAATCCTCAGAACAAGGGCAGAGCTAATCTAAAAGTTATTCTGCAGCCTCAGGGAAACGGCAGTCTTGTATCCCCTGCTCTCCTTTATTGTTATTAAATTCAACTTAGTGACAAGCATCCTCTAACTGAACATACTCCCTTCCTCACTACACATGGTTATGGTGAGCAGTGTTAGTAAGCTTCCAGCTCTTCAGAGGAAGACAGAGGATCTAACCCTACCTGAAGGGCTACACTAGCCCTTTGTTCCAGTTTCACCTTGTTTTCTGTTAATTGTAGAATAGCAATTATTCTTGCAAATGTGTTTAAATATATATTCATGTGATGGAAAATCTTGTGTGATTATATTTTTTGGAAATACCTGAGAGCAAAGTGAGCTAATATGACATGACAGATACCTACTATAAGTAAAAGCATTAAAGGAAGAAGCAAAAAGTCAAGCTATTGTCTCCATCTGAAGATAGTCACCCCTGTGTAAAGCAACAGAAAATTCAAATGTTATTTTCCTGAACCTTTGTTCATGAAAACACTTTGGTTGAACTCTGCTTCTTTTATCAGGGGTACAATAAACATAATAGAATGCACATGGCAGTGGACTAAATAAAAACATGTATTTTACAGATAGATCTTAGTAAGTCATCACTTTATATGTACTCTCCTCTGCTGCACAAAATTTACTTTTGGAAAGAGATCTTCTGCATTGCTCAGACAGTAATCTTTTCTGATTCTTCAAAAACACTTTGGACCTCTGAATAGGTGTTATTTGTAGTCTCATTTTAGCTAATAAAATATTTACTTAGTGTCTACATTGTACATCCCTGTTAGTGGAAATTAACTACTAGATGACATGCCGAAATACAGTATTATAGTACTATAGTGTATATATAGTATTTTAGTACTATAGTATATATAGTTCTCTTATAGTCATTTTACCTAAGCATCTACTTTACCTGTGCACCACAAAGTTGTCTCTTCAGACATAGGTTTGTAATGTGGCATTCAGATTACTGAAAAAACCCTTCATTGTCAGTTTTGGAAATGTATTAATAAATTCTGGTTTTCATGATATTCAGAAAATCTCAAGATTGCAGTATCAATTCATGAAGTTCTGGGTGAAAGCCTTTGAATCATGAAGAAATTAACTGAACATGGTTTGACTTCTATCCCTTTAATGGCACATTTTGCAACATTTTCAACCCTCATGTTTTCTTCTTTCATAAGAGGATAAGACTCCAGGCACAAAGCAATACCTTCATCTCTCAAACCTTCTTTACTTGGTAGTCTTAAATATGTGCACAGAAATCTCTTAGTGCATTCAAAAAGTCTTAGTAAAATAAATATGATTAAGCTTCATTAACCTAAGAATAATATCTTCTACATATGAATTCTTGGGCTACGTTTTCAAATCCTTGCAGGTACTTTCCATTTAGTGAGCTTACTACTTAAAAGAGATTTGGCATGAAACTGTAAAAGAATCACTCACAATAAGATACTTACTGTCATTTGAAAGAACATTTTTGAGGCGTGTCAAGTACACACTTATTTGTATGTGAAAGAACGGAAATTCCAAGCGAATTTGACCCTGAATATAGGTCTGGGTCAGTATTGTCAACTAGAGGCTGACACAGCGTAAAATCAAGATGATAATTCTTTTACACATATATTTACCTACTTGACTATTCATTCTATTTTGGGAATTCCTGAAGAAAAGTAACTTTTGATGCAAAACACTGTATGTTATTTGAGTGCTAAGAAATTAACAGCATTATGTTTGTGTGTCTATGTTTGGGTGAATACTAATTATTGTTTGAAATTTCTTTTTAGAAAAGTATATTCTGGAGAAGGTTTTACATAGAACACTTCAACAGAAGATTGCTATTTGACCAGGAACCTCATTATGTTTCCAGTGCCCTCCAAATGCTGCTAGTTTAACACAGTTTTATTCTCTATAAGCAGCTTTGATCAGAATTGAATTAGTAATGAGAAGTAGAAATCATAATTCATTATTCTAGTAGTCAGAGGAAAGGAACATTCCTGAACCTGACATTAAAGTTAGATTCTGCAGTCAATTGACCAATAGGTGTTGTTTTGTAAGGTATGGATACTTCAGTGGTATCAGCATTGATGACCTAGTTGCTCTCATATTCACTTTTTTATCTTGCCATATTGGTGGTAACTATTATTTGTACTTGTTATCACAGACATTTTAATGAAATTTAAATTAAATGGGCCATGAGTTGAAAAATACTAGGAAGAATATATTATTATTTAATATACAAACACATTCCATTTTTAAATATACATATTATAAATACATTATTTAGTAAATAAAATTTTAAATTTAGTAAATCAAATAAAACGAAACACTTTGTTGTTTAAACTGCTAAGTATCATTAAGTCACTGAAGTCTTCGGGGACAAAGTTACAGAAAAATAAAGATAAAAATAACAGAATACCACATTAAGAAGCATTAGATCAGAGGACTGATTTTTATAAGTGGCTCTTTATCTTTTTTTTCCCCACAGAACATGATAGTAGGGAAGCCATTTATGTAGCAAGAATTAATGTACAGTTTTAACACAGAAAATGATCAAGACATAGGAGACCAAATGGAATAAACGGAGCAACTAGCCAAGTGATAAAATTTTAAAATTGACCAAAACCATATAGATTCTTTTTAAAGAAGTCTTTTCAAAAGTTTTAAAGGCTGAGGGAAAGAAAGTTGAAATAAGAACTTGTTATCTAGTTAAATATAATCTATATATGAGGCAAAGCATATTGACAGATCTAATTTTTAACTACTGAGCTGAAATTAATTAGATTGGCTCAGAAAAAAATAATCTGTCAACATAACAATCTGTTTTAGGCATGCAGCAATATTCAAACATTTAAATATACTTCTAATGGTTAACTAATAAATAAAGCTTACTGAGTTGTCTCTACAATTATACATTCTGCCATACAGTCTATTAAAAGATTTCATCATATAGAGATCATGCATATATTAGAGCATGAACATGAATATTTAAATTTTAAGAGATAATTCAGACTGACTAATCAGGCAAAATGTGGACCTGGGTGGGGAGAAGTTCAGACAAATAGCCTTTGGCCTATGTTCCCAGAATCATGGAATCATAAAATGGTTGAGGTTGGACTGGACCTCTCAAGGTCATCTGGTCCAACCCCTATGCTCAAGCAAGGCCACCTAAAGCCAGTTGTCCAGGACCATGTCCAAAAACTTTTGATTGTCCCCAGGAATTGAAACTCTACAGCCTCCCTGGGCAATATGTTCTTTAAAGGCAGATCTTTGTTCCAGGATTCAATTCAAGCAATCAGTCTGCAGTTCCTTCTGAGGACTCTAAAGGCTTTTCACAATTTCTGAGGCCAAATTATTTGTTCCCACTTCTCTCAGCAGGCTTTCAAAACCACCTGACTTGCTAGATAAAATATGGGGCCCTGACTTTCCATATTGTTTACTTGTTAGCTCTCTTCTTGGTCCTGTTTGGCCTCCTCTAACTAAAACAAAATACAGTTTTTATTCTGGGGAAAGTTTCTCAGAGGAACATCTCCCAGGAGGCACTGTGAACAAGAACACACCTGCATGATTCTCTCTATTCTCTGAATTCCTCCAGTACTGGTCTCTGATCTTGCATCCTCAAGAACAACCAAAGACTGTCATGCTACATGCCAGAGTGTGTAGTATATCCCTCAGGTTCATGCTGCAGAAATACTCCTCTGATGGGCTGCAAGGAAAAGCCATCACAACATATTCAAACATATTGAACAGGTACAAAAATGGACAAAAATAGTCACATTGTCCTAGAGATAGGGATCCACTTGGGACTCAGAGAAAATTAGGCCCAGGTGCTATAGTGTGCATGTGAGCTGTTAGTTTTAGAAGGAATTACCCCCAAGAAATCTGGCTGTGGGCTTTTCTATACCCTTGGCTTTAAGACTGTGTATCCATCCCCAAGATGTATGGCAGGTGCAGCCCTCTGGACAGACAATACACGGCGTGTCAGCACCTCGTAGTGATTAACTGATGCCTCAGGGTCTAGACCCTTAGCCTCTTTTCCCTGAGTTTGTCCCCTCAGCCAATTAGAATGACCACAGTGCCCCCTTGACTAGGGTATAAACTGCTCCTCACTAAAGAACAAGTTGAGATGGTTCTTGTGGGGCAGAGGGCTTGGCAGTCGGATCCTCCCATTGGATAGGCTGCCCAAGGATACTTCCAGAGATTGTGCGAGTCTTCATGGATTGAGTGAGTCTCCCCACCCCCTATTTGCTTGGTGATCCTTTGAGCACTCTTGTGGGGGGGGTTTCCCCTTTATGAATTAGTGTCTGGCCATTTTGGTTTGTCTTTCCTTAAGGTTTAGGAATTAATTGTGCAGCAGTTATACTTCCAACAGATATCTGAATGTGTATTTTATCAGAAGGAGTGTTGGGTAACTTTGGTTGCAATAAAACCCTATTTTGATAGCTGCTGCTGTCTGTGGGTACCTCCATGACAATATGTCATTTAACATTATAGACAAAACAAGCAATTCCCCATTTTGTAGCACAAATTTGGATCTGGAAATCCAGCAGCTCTACCTGAAGGATTTTATTATTCATTTCATTGCCTTCTATTCTTTGTTAGGTCATATGTAGACAGCTTGTTCATTCTGCACTGCTGTAAATATATGCTTATAGGCATAGTGAATGGGATGATCTACCTAAGACCATATAGGATGACAAAACTGGGAATCTATGTCTCCTAAGCTCAAATTTAAGGTAATTTGGATGTCACGCACAATTTCTGAAAAGGTGAAAAAAAAAAAAAAAAGGTGGAACCATAGAAACTTGTATTCCAAAAAACTCTCCCAAAAAATTATCCTTCTGTTCAGAAAAATTGAGTTTGAACATATTCTTTTTCCAGTACACTTGACATAATTTACAGGACAGTTTGGTCACTTGATTTGATCAGCTTGGAGAAGAGAAGGCTGAGGGGTGACCTCATCATAGTCTACAGCTTCCTCAAGGGGGGCAGTGGAGGGGAAGGTGCTAATCTCCTCTGTCTGGTGACCAGCAATAGCACTCAAGGAAATGGAATGAAACTATGTCAGGGGAAGTTCAGATTAGACATTAGGAAAAGGTACTTCACTGGGAAAGTGGTTGGTCACTGGAACAGGCTCACCGGGGAAGTCATCACAGTGGCAAGCCTGTCAGAGTTCGAGGAGCATCTGGATGATGCTCTTTGTCATAAGGTTTAGTTTTAGGCAGTCCTGTGAGGAGCAGGGAGTTGGACTTGGTGATCCTTATAGATCCCTTCCAACTTGAGATCTTCTATGAGTCTATGAGGAAAACCCATAGGCATAGAAATTTTATACCCTGTCAAGTGTGCGGAATTTCACACAGGTGTCATTCCAGCTGTTATAAGCACTGAGATAAATAATGGGGAAGACATTTTGTCTGAGGCAGCTGAATCCCAAACCTTTAAGATAAAAAGTTCAGTATTTTTAAACAGTAAATTGGAAAGGAAGAGTAGTATCTACAGTAGCCTTAACATGTGGCTTACTCCATGAGAAAATAACAATATTTCTCATTACCTATATGTAGTGAAAGTTTTAATAATGTTTTATTTCATATCCTAAACAAGTAACTTTTTGATCTTGATCTACTGAAAGCTAGTTTACTATGCATGTGTCTCTTGGCTGATTGACATCTTAACTGAATTACATGATCATTTACTGCTAGTCCTGCATACACCCACAATCTCTGCAGTGTATGCCGTCAGACACATGCACAGTGCTGTGTTAAGCTGTGAAACCAGCAAGATCACAAGTTATTAGGGGTTCTTCTCCTTTGTATAGTCATCTTTTATAAAACTTCTGGAAACATCTCAAAGACATCAATTGTTATGCCACAATAGATTGATATTAGTCAGTGGATCCAAAACTTATGGTGAAGAATGAGATACTTGCATTCGCACAGAGTAGGTAATTACATCAGCCTTGTTTTGCAGGAAACCTTGTGTTTTCTCTAATATTTAACCAGATGTAACCATATAGTACATAGATGGGATATTAAATGGGACTCTCATCTAGCCAAAATTTATTTTTAAGAAATTTGTAGAAATTTAATTTTAATTTTTGAGACTTCTACATCTCTGTCAAATTCAGATGTTACACACAAAGATTAAAAATTACAACCATACTGCATAAAAGTATCAACTGAAATGATAACGTTACTTTTGTGCAAAATTTCAAAAGCTGTTAACTACATGGACACACACAAAAACAAGCAGAGATTAAGTTGCTTTTGAAATAAACTAAACAGAATACACAAATGCATATATTAGTTATATTGGTGCACCCCAATATTCTTTAATTATTTAATTATTAATCTATTGGTTAAGGAAAGTTTAACTGAAAACATGAACAATTATTGAATTTAGTTAGTTTAAGGACAACATTTTAGCTTACTGAAAAAGTAAGTTTCTTCCTCTCTAAGATTATATAGTATTTATTAAGATCACCATTTGCTCCCAACAGAGAAAAACAATGTAGATGAGAAGAAAACAGATGAGGTAGATCACTAGGACAGAAAATGAAATTCATTGCTCTCTCTCTGTAAACAAGTATTTAAAATCAGTTGCACCTCACATACAGTGATTTATTTTTATTTAATGTAGACTTTTATTAATATCCTTCCTCTGAAGCTTCTGTAATTCTGATTTATATGAAGCTAGACAGGAAACAATCTTTACAGTGGTATTAGTTTTGACATGTATTTATTTGGTTGGTAAGCTTTAATAGTTCTTCAATATCATAAGACACTTGTTGACATCAATAGTTTTTCTAGAAATAAAGTAAATAACATACACCATGGACCATGCACAAGAATCTAACCTTTGAAATACAATTAAAAAAAGCATATGGTTGCTTAGCAAGAAGTTCCAATAGGGCACAAATGACAACACTTACATGAATCCAAATGTTCAACAGATCTTAAACTAAGTAAGGTATACTTGGAACTGTAGGAATATGTAGAGAAAAAAGTACACAGCAGAGTGTGCAAACAAAAATGTAGAAGAGGAGTATTATCAAGGTATCTTGGAATGATAGTGAAACAAGGTCAGCCTAAATCATAGTGTTCAGATTTCCAGATGCGGAAAATAAAGGAATCACTCTGATATAGTTTTGCCTAAAAATTATGAAATTACCTTGGATACAAAACATAACATTTTACTGCAAGACATTCCTTTGCTATTAGCTGGACATTTCTGGTGTAGATTTTTTCATGAATATTTATTTCACATTCCTTCACTCATACTGTAAAAATTGTAGGATATGAAAAGATAAAATCTTTTCATTCACTTTTTTTAAGCTGAAGTAAGAAAAATTAGTTTCACATTAAATATATATATATACATACATATGTGATACACAGCAGATTTCAAGCTTTATCAACAAGAAACAACTTGAAGTAATACACAAAACTTAAGCTGCCTTGCCTAAGATTAGCGCTATAGGTCCATGTTTCCCCGAGTTTCAATTTGGGCCTAGAAATAATTTTAAATCTTGAGCTGTAAATTCTTACATGTACTTCAGTAGCCATCAGGTGGATACTTTTCCCAACTTATTCTTCCAAAAAATGAGGAATATATAAAAAATAAGGCAAGAAAAAGAAATAGGAATGTGATTTTTTAAAATTCTCACCCTAGTTTTCTTACTCTTCCAGAAATCCCAGTATCAGGTACTAGTTCTAACAATCATGCTTAGGAGTTAGGACCGAGAGTGGCTTGTAGGATACATTGCAAAGAGTCAAACAGCAGATATTGTCTATGATTCCTCATGAACTGGATTAAAAGGAACGAGTCAGGATATAAACTTAATCATATAGCTCTCCACTGTAATAATAAGCTGTCAAATAAGTGGAAGCTTCTCAAAAACTACGAAGAAGTTGCCTGAGCATCCAGGGATCAGGTTAGAAAATCTAAAGCCCAGATAGAATTAAAGCTGGCCAGGGATGTCAAGGGTGACAGGAAAACCTTCTACATGTATGTCAGTGATAAAAGGAGGGCTAGAGAAGATGTGAGTCCTCTCTGTAAGGAAATAGGAGATCTGGCCACAAGGGATATGAAGAAGGCTAAGGTCCTCACTAACTTCTTTGCCTCAGTCTTCACTGGCAAGAGCTCTAACCGCACCACCCAAGTTGCAAAAGGCAAATGCAGGGACTCAGAGAAGGAAGATCTGCCCATGTATGTGAGGATAAGGCTTGAGACCACCTAAAGAACCTGAAGGTGCACAAGTCCATGGGACCTGATGAGATCGATCTACAGTTCCTGAGGAAGTTGGCAGACCAAGTTGCCAAGCCACTTTCCATCGTATCTGAGAAGTCATGGCAATCTGGTCAGGTGCCCGCTGACTGGTAACATCATCCCCATTTTCAAAAAGTGAAAAAAGGAACACTCAGGAAACTACAGGCCAATCAGTCTCACCTCTGTGCCAGGCAAGATCATGGAGCAGATCCTCTTAAAGGCTCCACTAAGGTACATGGAAAATGAAGAGTTGATTGGTGGCAACCAGCATGGCTTCACTAAGAGCAAATTGTGCCTGACAAATCTGGTGGCCTTTTACAATGCAGTAACAGCATCAGTAGATAAAAGAAGGGCAACTAATGCAATCTACCTAGACTTATGCAAAGCCCTCAACTATGTCCTCCATGAAATCCTGGTCTTTAAATTGGAGAGACATCGATTAGATGGATGGACCACGCAGTGCATAAGGAATTGGCTCGACGGTCACAGTCAAGTAGTAGCGATTAATGGCGTGACGTCCAAGTGGAGGCTGGTAACAAGTGACGTTTCTCAGGGATCGGTACTGGGACCAGTGACATTTAACACCTTTTTTGGTGACATGGATGGTGGGATCGAGTGTGTGTCAGCAAGTCTGCAGAAAAAAACAAGCTGTGTGGTGGTGTGGTTGACGTGCTGGAGGGAAAGGATACAATCCAGAGGAACCTTGACAGTCTTGAGAGGTGAGCTCCTGCCAAGCTCATGAAGTTCAACAAGGCCAAATGCAAGGTCCTGCTCCAGGCTCAAGGCAATCCCAAGTACAAATACAGGCTGGGCAATGAGTGGATTGAGAATAGCCCTGAGAAGAGAGACTTCAGGTTGATGGTTAATGAAAAGCTCAACATGAGCCAACAATGTGCAACTGCGGCCCAGAAAGCCAACTGTATCCTGGGCTGCATCAAAAGAATTGTGGCCAGCAGGTCAAGGGAGGTGATTCTGCCCCTCTAATCTATTCTTGTGAGACCCTACTTGGAGTCCTGTGTCCAGCTCTGAAGCCCCCAATACAAGATAGACATGGACCAGAAGAGGGCTACAAAGATGCTTAGAAGGCTGGAACACCTTCCCTATGAAGAAAGGCTGAGAGAATTGGACTTGTTCAGCGTGGAGAAGAGAAGGCTCTAGGGAGACCATATTGCAGCCTTCCAGTATCTGAAGGGGGCCCGTAAGGAGGCTGAGGAGGGAATTTCACAAAGGCCTGTAGTGACAGGACAAGGGGTAATGGCTTTAAACTGGAAGACAATAGATTTAGATTGGAAATTAGGGGGAAATTCTTCACTCTGAGGGTGATGAGACACTGGAACAGGTTGCCCAGTGGGGCTGTGGATGCTCCATCCATGGAGGTGTTCAAGGCCAGTTTGGATGGGTCCTTGAGCAACCCGGTCTAGTGGAAGGTGTCCCTGCAATGGCAGGGGGGGTTGGAACTGGATGACCTTTGAGGTCTCTTCCAACTCAAACCGTTCTACGATTCTATGTTTTGAATTTATCCAGGAATGGAGACTCCACAACCTTAAAAATCTTTATTCTGAGCCAGAAGCTTCTTAGCCAAGGGCATAAAAGAATTTTATTGCTATGTTATTTCAGGGAATAACAAACCATGTAACAAAGGAATACTCAAACATCTGTCACTATAAGAAAACCCTTGATTTCTTTGTAAGTGAAAATACCTGCTTGGACAGCTATCATAATCTGTGAAGTGATCAAGGAGAATTGCTTTATGACCTTGTTTTTTTCTTGGCCTAGAAAGGGTATTTCAATGTATTTACATTAAAATGGTAACTTCCAGTTGTTATTTAATTGTCACAGTGCATTTAGGCTGGGTCGGTTTCAATCATTTTCATAGGCATTCTTGATTGGGCAAGCTTATGCAACTAAAACTCCAAATCCATTTAAAGTTTTCCTATCATTAAATACATTAAGCAGAATTACATTCAGTTGTAGTTATTGATGAGAAATTAAACACATGCAAAAATAGGTAATTTTAAAAAATATGGCTTTTAAAAAGTGTTAGTTTAATGGAAATAATTAAAAAATCTTTAAATTATAAAGGTTTTTTGGGTGTCTTGCATTAACATTTCAGTAATGTCAAGGTACACCCTGCTTTACATGCAAACATTTGTTTTGACAGAGGAGCCTCATAAAGTTTAGCGTCTTCCTAAATTCTTCATCTTAAGCCTAGTCTCAGAAAACCTATATTAATTTAAATTCTCAACAACAATAAAAAAGGATATATTTGGTGTAGGTGTCCAGGTGCTAGTAATGGGGGGGATGCAGGTTGACATCTGTGAAGGGAGGCTGTGTCTGCCCCATGCAGGACATAGCCAGTTCCAAACGGCTCCAACAGAGTCTCTACAGGGCATGGCTAAGCCCAGCAGCCAAGACAGTGTTGCCTTGGAGAAAACAAGTTTAAGAAAGGGCTGAAAACAACATAGAGGGAGTTCAGAGTGAAGAAAAAGTGTGAGAAACAGCCCTGCAGAAAACAAGGTGAGTAAAGAAAGAGGTATACCGGGGAGCGAGTGGATGTAGCACTTGATGCTATGGTCTAGTGGCTAGAGAGATGTTAGGATGAAGGTTGCACTTGATGATCCTAGTGGTCCTTTCTAATCATAATGATTCTATGATTCTATACTACCTAGTATAAAAAAAATTATGTCTATTGCAGTGAAAACAAACACAAGGACCTATGCTGGAGGAGAGGAAAAGTGTGAGGAAGAAGTAGCAGCAGAGACAAATTGTTATGCACTGACTACAACCACCATTCCCCATCCCTCCTTCACTGATTGGCGAGGGGGATGTAGAAGAGTAAGGAGGGAAAGAAAGAAGCTGAGTCTAGGAAAAAAAAATGTATGATAAGAGGGAGATGTTTTAATTTTTTTTGTTTGTTACTCACCATCCAACTCTGTTTTAACTGGTGATAAATAAAACAAATTTTCTCAAAAGTCAGTCTGTTTTTTCCCTGTTTTTATCCTGGTCCATAAGTATTTTTCTCCTGTCCTGTTGAGGATGAGGACTAAGAAAGCAGCTGGGTGGTTGTCTAGCAGCTGGCCAAAGTCAACCTATCAAAAAGGGAAAATAAAACTCAATTGCTTGTATTGTAAACTCCAACAATATTATTGCAACCTAGAGAGTGCAATATAAGGATATCTAAAGTCGATAACAAATTGTTTCTTCTCTTTTAGTTATAAGTGAAGGGAGTTATATACTAGCATTCACCAAACATTTTCATTTATCATAATCAATGTTTAAATGGAAAACATGGAAAGATGTTTCATTATGTGCCCTATGCAATTCATTGTTGTATACTGTAGGAGGACTTGGAAAGGATGAGTATTGTGATAAAGATTGCTAGATAACAATCTTAACAAGTCAAGAGACTTGCTTTTACCTTCGAATTATCTCTGATGACCATGAGTAAAGTAAAAATATATTTCCATGTCTTCTAATAGGAATATAAATATGCTTTTTATCTTTTAATAGTAAACTTCTGCATCTAAGTATGAAAAGAACCTTATAGATACTAAATAAAACTATGATAATAATTCCTTATGCACTATGAACTCCTGATGCTATGATAATTTAATAGACAGTGAGAATAAAGAGGATCTTTTTTGTTTGTTCTGTCCAGTAGCCTCTTCTGGAACAAATTTTCTGTCCTAGAGTCTTTGAGGACTGATATTCTACAGGCATTCAAAGGGTTCAATAGCTGACCTCTTTTGCTTACCTAATAGCTGTAAACACATTGGAAGCAGCAGACAACACAGAAAGAAATGACTGTACAATTTCCAATGTCCTTTAGTCTTCAGATGAGATAGACAGCAAAGAAAGAATTAATGGCAACAGTTACTCAGTAGAGAATTGCATAAACAAGGAATTGGGAAATGGGAAGAAGGGGAAAATCAAGGTGATACACAAGTTGTAAATAAACTTTTTGAGATTGCCAACCAAAAATATTCTCTTGCACCCAAACACCAAACCTTAGTCTATATTTTATCATGAAAAAAATGGCAAAAAAAGTCTTTATTGTAATTTTATACAGGATATTATTGGGAAGTAAAGATCTGTCATTTCACTTCCTTACCCCAGTAGTTTTGGACACAGATCTGCTATAGGACAACATCCTAATAGGATTTAAATTTATTTTTTTTCTCTCTGATCTGCACAATTGGATGTGATTGATAATCAATTTAAATAATACAAAGAGAACAGGTTTGTAAGCAGATGTGGAAAATATCTTATTCCAGAACACTTAAATGACTGAAATCAAGCATATTCCACTGGGACAAGACTGACATGCATTACTATACTAAATCATATGGAGGATAAGGTTTAGTTCAGCTAATTTTAGGTTTATACAGCATAAGGGTGTGATTCAGCTGCCTGAATATAGGACTCTAAAATAATCCCAATCTAAAACAGATATTATTTGGTAATTTGAACAAATCTTTAGACACCATTAATTGTAACTAAAGCATTAATTCAGTTTCCCATAGACACCTAGCATCTTTTGAAGCATCATGGGTTGTCCCGTCCTGCCTTTACCCTCAGCTGTGTGGTGGGCTACCATCCACTTGGTAACTCACCTGTCTCGGTGGAAAGAAGAAAATGGAAAAAAAATAGGAAGAACAAGAATGAAAAAGCTCATGGGTCAAGATGAAGACAGGGAGATTGCTTGCCAGTTACCGTGGCCAAATTTTCCAAATCCCAGGGCTACATGCTCTTCTGATTGCCTCAGAGGTGCCAAGTTACCCGAGAGGCTATGCTCTGCTCTGTGGTGGGTCTATTGGAGCTGACTGGAACCAGCTGTGTCTGGCACAGGGCAGCCCCAGCCTCTCCTCACCATCACTACCCTGGAAGTCTCCCCACCCAGACAAAACCTTGCCATCTATATCCAGTGCAGGCTATTACTGCACAGAAGACCAAATTTTTCCAGACACTCGGAGTTATAAATGCCAGCTCCTTTGAGTTATCTTGGATACTTCAGAACATCTCAACGAGACTAGAGACCTATGTGAAGGTAACTGAAATGAGGCCTCAATCTCCAGCAAACTTAATGGCATTGCTTGCATGTAGACTTTTACCTTATAGATTCCTAAAGTTAAGACAAACAAATCCCATCCAGAAAGTTGCAGCATTTCTCAACGCCTAGACCACTACATCAAAAAGTCAAGGATGCTATCAATTACCCTTGAAAACAAAATATGAATGCAGCTAGTCTAGTCATTATCCTCTGCCCTGTTCTTCTTTCAGAGAATAGTCATGTTTGTCTACCCAGGGCAGTACAGGGTGTACAGGGAGTTGTCTCAGGGACGTTAAGTCTTAAGTTCATAGGAGGCTTTAAGCTCTCTAGAGCAACACCATTTAGAACCCATTTGGTCACCTTCTAAACATTCTGCTATTTCAACTGTCACCTGGGAACCAGTGTCTCCTGTTTTATTGCTTAAATTCTGAGTTTAGGACAAGACTGTAATTAAATTCTAGCTAAATTCACAATATGCACAGAAAGTATAAGAGTATTTTAAATGGTGAAAACTTGTTATTTCAAAATATAATTGAAGATTTCATAGATGTTATCTGTTATTTTCAACTTAGTCCTTAAACCATCTGTCGCGGTCCGGAGGCAAGCGTCCGTGCCGCCTCCCAAAAGGGGAGAGGATCGAGGGTAAAACAAGATACCACCTTCTCCAGACCCATAGACAATTACAGAGACCGATGGGTGTTTAATAAATTTATTACCAAATATATATATTCACATAAATAGTACCTACTCTATAAATACCACAATACAACCTACCCCCCCTCCTCCACTTACTATCCCTTTCCTGAGGAGAGTTAGAAAACCACAGAGGGGAGAGGGCAAATAAGAACCTGATTGTGTTAAAATATGACCTATATGTAGATGGTGTGTGCCGATGCTTCAGGCTCGCTGGCAGGACGATGCCTCGAGCTGGCTGGCAGGATGTGTCCTCAGGGCTGGCTGGCAGGACTGGCGCGGCGTTCCGACCTGGCGCAGTTCCAGGAGTGGCCAGTGGGGCGTCAGCGGCGCAGCGGCCTGGGGGCCGCGACCGCCCTTCGGTGGCGGCGGTTCCCGGCCGCGGCGTTTCGCCAGCTCCCGGCGGCGGCGCTTCGAGCGGCAGGGCGAGCCGCAGCCTGTGGCTCCTTGGCGGTGGTCTCCAAACGGTGCAGCGGCGGGGCCTGGGCGGTGCAGCACGGCAGGGCACGGCAGGGCACGGCAGGCGTGGCGGGAGCCCAGAGGGGAAAGAGGAGTGATTTGTTTTTCCCTCCTGCTTTTATATTATCGCGTTCACGCGATTTCTGACTTCCAACTTCCGCTTCCTGGAGGAT
>JAVSBS010011988.1:0-41253 GCA_033124195.1 Coracias cyanogaster | reverse complement strand
AGTGCCCATGTGAGGACCGGGGATGTACCTGAATTTTGATGTTCGGTGGATGCAGACCCGTTCTGAGCAGCACCACGCAGAGGTTTAAAATCACGGGCGCTGTGCTGTTCCGCTGACGGTGTCCCAGGGGAGTCGGCGCCAGCAGTGCAGACACAGTTGGTGCTAAGATGTAACTGCACGAAAGCGTGGTGCTGAACTGCGTCCATAAAGAGGATTCACAATCCACAACAAAAGGCATGTTAGCTTCCATAAGTAGTTTTTCTTCTCATCTTCACACACCAGCCATTTAGTATATGCTGCGAAATATGACTGGCACAATTAACAAAGTTGTGTACCTCTGGGTTATCTCATTCCAGTGACAGCAAGGATGAATTGGAGCCTTTGGCACCAAAAAGTACCTGTTTATTTGACTGAAAATTAATTAATTTTGGCTTTTACAAATAATATATTACTAGAGCACCACACACTTCAAGTCCTGCTCCTGCTTTTACTGGGTAACACTCAAAGATTGATCTTTTAAGTCCAATTCAACTGTATGCACCGTGATCCCTCAAAGGACGAGGCAGTATCTGCAGTTCCCATGTAATTTATCACCAGCCAGCCTTTTCTCAAATGGTACTGAGACATTTATCTCTTGGGCTTCTCAGAAAGAAAGAGGCTTTCTATGACTCATGGGTCTGATGATGGTTCAGAGCTTTGCCTCTCTGCCAACTACAAACAATGAGTTCCCCTTCTTGGCCCAGGATACTCATGTAGGAGGCACAGGGCACATTAGTCCATCACCTGTGGGGACATGAATGTCAGGGGAGGAGAGCAGGTAGGCAGCGCGCACTGCAATCAAACACAAGTGTGAAAATCCATCGCTCCCCTGGTTCCAATTTCATTGCTGTGTTGAAGAGAAGCTGCCTTGTGTTTAACAGTACACTCATCCATAGTTTTCTGGGAAGTAGCCCATATAATATTTTCCACCTGTAGTGGAAAAGTGATTTCAGGGTGCATAAGGGCATGGACATCATTTCTTTTTAGGGGAGGACAGCAGAGAGGCCTTGTTCAAGAACAACCACCCTTCTGCTCAAAATCAGAGACACTCGGCAGCCGTAAAGCTGGAAGGGCAGTAATGATGTGCCATGAACCCAAAACAATCCCAGCTATCTCAGCAGGCAAGGGTTTGTAGCGATAGGACAAGGAGTAATGGTTTTAAGCAAGGAAAGGATAGATTTAGGCTGGATAATAGAAAAAAGTTCTTTAACACGAGGGTGATAGATCACTGGAATGGGCTGCCAAGAGAGGTGGTGGAGGACCCATCCCTGGAGTCATTCAAGGTCAGGCTTGATGCGGCTCTGAGCAACCTGACCTAGGTAGAGATATCCCTACTTGAGTAGGGAGGTTGGACCAGATGACCTCTAGAGGTCCCTTCCATCCTAGAACATTCTATTATATGATTCTAAGTCAAGGCCCAGGCATTCAGTGCAGTCAGGCACTATTCCTACCCCTTTCTCTTTCCTATAGGCCAAGCATGTCCCACGGGACTCCTTGGGACCCCATCTGCCAAACACGTACAGGCATTGCAATGGTTCACACTGTGCAATCCCCAGCTCTTTGTTGTGTGGGAGACGGGAAGAGCACCTCCTGCCAGGGCTCCATGCTCTGCCAGATGCTTCCCTGGGGCCAGCCAGCACCAAGGGTCCCCCCACCCCATCCTCACAGCATTGCTTTGTGCTCTGCCAGGGTCTGTAGGAAACAGGTTCCCCCAAGAAAGAGGGGGAACACATAGTGAAAGAGGCTGATACTGGTCTCTTAATTTTGTCATTCTCAGCTCCCTAAAGAGCATTTTATCAGGTTTAGATATCTCTAACTCTGTTCTTATCTGCTGGAAATGCTTTGCAAAGGTACTAGGTTTGGCAACACCTTCCATCTCCTAGACAAAATTAAGAGGTATCTTTCTTACACTGGCTGCTAGGGATCAGGTTGGGTTCAAGTTTTTAATTTTCTATTCTGTCTGAGAAGTACTTCATAAACAATTGACATCATTTTATTGACAGGAGGAAGACATTCCATCCCCTTTCTAAATCACTTTTTTTTATATCTATAATCCACCACATAATTCTCTATCAGACTAAGAGGAAGAAAATCTAGAGTCACCTGCTTTGAAGTAGAATATGCTAGTTAAAGACATGGTGGTCTCTATCCAACAGAACCTTCCACACAGCTTGACCTCCAGCTTTGCCCTCCTTGCTTGTTAACCATGAACATAGTGCCCAAAACCGAACAGAGTGCATAAAGCCATCTGGTGGTTAACTGTACAAGTAAAGAAGTCGTGCCCTATATGTCCACATGATGAAGACATAAAGGAAATCAGCTTCCTTCTACTTGGAATGTCTGAAATGTCAGCTTTTTCTTAGCTTTTAGATTATCATTCTGGAAGTCTAGAGAGTTAATGCCGAAAGAGAGAGAAAATGGCTCTATCTGTTAACACTAGAAACTTAACACAGCTCCTTTCCTTGTGGGAGAGTTTGCAGGACTCAGTGCTCTTCTTTAGGTTTGAACATCTGCCATGAGTACTGCAGAACCATCTTCCAAAGACCAGATCATTGCACCATGTTTCCTGAGTTTGGTTCCCATTGATAAGAATCCAAACATCGTTCTCAAACAGAACTGTTTGGGCACATCCTTTGCTGCCATAAAGTGGAAGGAGCAGTGCCCATTTACTGTGGCCGTTGACAGACTTGTCAGTTCACACCAGCTGAGCGTTAGACCCACTGTCTTTCCCCACTGCCTCTGAAGAAGGGCCCTTTTTTCACACGTTTTAATTACTGACTCCCTACATAGAAGCTACTACCTCACAGAAAAGCTGTTAACTGGCACGTTCAGCACAAGATGAAGCCTTTCCGATAATTGTTTCTTGAGTTCATGTTTGTGAAAATAAATACCATCAGATGACTAAATTAAACACTGCAGCCAGCCCAGCTATATGCTATTTTCACTCATCATGCAAAAGGGGAGATCAAAGAGAAAGGCTCAGGTAGAGTTATTCCAACTCCTCCAGGTTTGGTTGATAGCCACCTATTGAACACACTAATTAGCTTCCTGCTTGGGGGGGTGCGGCACAAAATTAACCCTCCCAAAATTTGGCAGTGTAGCCATTTCCATGCTCTCTAATCAACCGGAGGCAGAGGGACGCCTCTTTTCCTCTGTGCAGAGGTGAAGCAGCACCACAGCCCGACTCTGACTTTGGAAACCCTTGGGCCTCCGTCCCCTTTGGTGTCTTGTATGGGTGCGAGAGGAGAGCTGTGTCTGGGGAGCAAGAGGGAGGGCTGGGGATGCTCCTCGGCTTCAGGCCTGCGGGGCTGGCTCCCGGCTCCCCCCGCCCACCCCGCGGCGCAGCGCTGCTCGTCCCTGCGCTCCTGCAGCGAGCCCCGCACGCCTCTCGCAAGCACCCGGGCTCGGGCACTGCTTCCCCGGAGAGTCAGGTCCGAGATGGAGTTTCGCCCAGCACCCCCCTGCTTGGCTTGCTTGGGCCGCGGAAGACAAGAGAGGCGAGGGCAGAGGCCGCGGCCCCGCCCGCACAGCCGGGAGCGCGGCCCTTCGGCTGCTAATGGGGTTGGCACCGCCTAGAGCGGCCTGCGCCGGGATTGTCTGCAACCACAGCAAGAGAAACATTATTCAAAGGCCATTCAGGCCCCAAAAGAAGCGGCAGAGCAGAGTAATTATCGGAGACTCTCCATTAACGAGGGCATCTTTGCTCTTTGTCTGTGTTGGTTTAATAAGGGCCGCTAATGGGGCCAGGGGAGGGGCCCGCTAATGCTTCTAAACAGCCCTCCCTCCCTTCCCACCCCCGCGGTGAGGAGCGCTGCCTTGATGGGCCCTGACAGCCGAGCTGGGAGTTACCATGCTGCAGAGCGACCTTGGGGAAAACTTGGCATGAACCCAGCCGCTTTCAGCCCCATCCCCACCGAGCCGCTGGGAGCATCGTTTGAGGAACTGTTCTCTTTTTAGCCTTTCCATGTTTCCCGGTGCTTGCCAGGCCCTTTCATACACCCCCACCCGACCTCTCTCATGTCATCTTGTGACCCTTCATGGCTGGACATGACGGCACTGAGTGGCAGTAATGAGGGACGACAGCACAGATTAAGTTCTCGCAGCAAAACCTGGGGCTGCTGTCCATTATCCAGCAGCTGTGACTGGGAGATGCTGCTGGGAAGGCAGGACTGGAGCAGCCTCCCCTCCCCACACTGCTGTAGAAGACAGGCTGGGATCTCACACAGGCCGATATCTCCCACCTTCTGGCTGTGGGCACTTTTCTAGTGATGGAGAGATGGATGGAGGCAAAAGCCAGCATGAACCTCCATCCTGAGATCCTTCAGAGCCACTTTCACAACCAAGCAGCTAAAATTGTTCTGAGTGCTCCTATGTCTCTATCTTCAAACATGAGCTGTAAGGGGCTAACTTCTGAGGCAATTTGCAATATTACAGGGTCAGATGCATGCTGGTCACCTAAACAGTGAAACGAGAACAAGAGGTCCCAGGAGGTCTCTGCAGAAGACAGCATTCAAACAGTGAAATGTAACAATACACACAAATATGAATAATGAATGATTTAGACTTTTTCAATGACAGTGTGCAAGGTGTTGCGGAGGCAAGGTTGAGAACTGCTAGACCCATTTTTAGCCAATGAGAAAACTAAAGAACAATAAAAGGAAATTATTCCCCCACATTTGTGCAGGTTTTACTGAAGCCAAGCCTTGGACATTGTGCTATTCTACCTCACCTTCAAGTGACATGCTTCTAATAGACAGTTGTACCAGACAGTTGGCCCATGGACTGCAGAGACAAAGCAGTGCCTTCATGCCTGGGTATCTGTACATGTGCATGTCAGCAGTCTCAGGAACTGCAAGGTCAGTGCTGCCTCTTTTGTTAGGAGGAATGGTTTTATTCAGCTGAGGTATGGAATGATTAATTCCTCTATACAGGCACCCACCCAGCCCTCTCCACTTAGATAAATGTCCTGGTGATAAAGGTTTGTCACAGGCAGAAAAAACAAGATATGTGGAAACTCCTCACTGCTTAAACCACAAAGCTCTGGTTCGAAGAAACAGACTCCACATAGGATTTCACCCTTGTTTCCTGAGGGCTTGGTAGCTTTGAAATTTTCATTATGTTGGCCTTTTCCTTTCAATATTTCACCAGCAACTGCATCTCTTGTAACAAAAGACACTTTTCATAGGTACTCCACTGTCTCATCTCTATAGGATCAAAACATCTCAGATCAACCTTGCAAGTCAAAAAGAGAGCAATCACCCTTTACACATAGAGAGCTAAGTTATGGGAAAATTAAATAACAATACCTCAGGTCATTTTTGCCATGGCAGATATAGGAAGTGGACACAGTCCTTTCTCAAGAGTCTTACTGCAGTGTTCAGAGATCAGTGGTGTTACTCCTTCTCCCTTTTTTGAAATGTCTGTAAGATAACACTTCTGAAACAGAAAACCAGTTGTATTTTCAGCATTTCATTCTTCATGTTAATCACAGTTTCTGTTCATTTTTTTCATACTAGAAGAATAATCATTAAATGTAGAGAGAGGAATTGCCTTTGCCTATGGATTTTGCAGTCTAAATGAGGGAGTTAACACACTGATACATAAAGCAATGGGTTACCAGGAGCATATGCCCTTGGCCTCTGATTGGTGTGGTGTTTGCTTTGTAAGTGTCTTTAAATGTCATCCTTCTTTGCCACTAGCAGATAATACAGTCAATTTGTTTCAGACAAATACCATATTTGAATAAAAACAAAATAGCAGCTCAGAAGGGAGAATTGAGATCTCATTGATATCCAAAGCAAGGCAAAAATGTATGGAGAGGTTTTGTGTTTTGTTTTGTTTTGTTTTTTAAAGTAGTTGGTTGATGGCTTAGAAAATATGGGTACCACAGAAAAAGCAATTGCAGCATAGGAGAGGAAGGATGGCCAAGGCAGACAAAGAGATTTGTCATGAGAAAGGGGAGATTTGAGATCCCACATGAAGGAAAACTCAGTGAGCAGCTTGTGCGTGGCAAGCTGAAATGAGTTGGTTCTGTGGTAGAAGAGAGGAGAGCTCACAGCAGTGACAGAAATAGGATGGGCAATGAGAAGCTGGTGGGTCTATTTCTTGGAACTTCAGCCAGAATAGTACAGTTGAAGGTGAGTCATCTAGTATGGAAGATATGGGAACACAGTAAGTAAGGTCTTGGAACAAAAGCTCCAGCCTGAGAACCATCACCACATCAGCAAGTCTTTGTCCTATTTATTCTCCTTCAGGTATAGTTCCAGTGGGCAGCAGGGAATAACTCCATTGGACCTTGTCAAGCCAATTCTATTTTTATTTGGTCTTTAACACTAACAGTCTAGCACAGAGATATTTTGTCCCCAGTTTTCCTTTTTTAATTTTTTTTTTTTTTTAGTTAATTCTGATAGAATTTGAGGCTAACAGACAATGAAAGTAGATTCCTTCCAGGCTGCTGTACTTCACTCTACTGCTGTTATCCTGTCACATGTTTAATTAAACTATCTACCCAAGATCTGATCTGAATCCCACTAAAGCAATGAACAGGTCTGCATTAGCAGTGCAGTTTTGGTTTGTGCCCTGAACTGTATTTGAGCTCATTAATGTAGATTTGAGCCATTTTTCAATTACACCTGTGCCTTGAAACCCAGCGCTAAAAGAACAGGAGTAAGGAGGAATAAAAGATGCCTTTCCAGAAAATCATTTGTGTATGTTTGCAAACTATTACAAGCAGAAGACATATGGAAATATGGGTCAGGAAGCAGTTATTAATCTCTGTAAGCACATCCTGGTTTAGTTCACTGTAACTTCCCTGCTTTGTCTCAGTATCCTTTCAGCTCTTCTTTCTCCACAGAACAGATCTTGCTTTGCCACCTTTGCAAAAACCTTTCCCTCTAATACCCTCAGATAGCACTTGCTGCATTTGCCCTCTGCTCTTCATTCCTGCTGGCCATTCTCTTGGCCAACAAGAGTGGTACAGGGAAGAAGTACTCACCCATTTAGCAGCCAGGTAGAGCAAGGCCTTGCAAGAACAGGGCGGGCAGCAGCAATTATGTGACATTTTTGCCTGTCCATGCAGCTTCATTTGGAAACGTTTAAAGACAGGAAAGCCAGATTAGGGTAGTAACTTTCTGTCTTTAATCCTTGGGCATGCCAAGCGTGAGTTCAGGCAAGCTGCTTCTGTCTTCACTTCTCTATCTCCCTGTTCAGAAAGCAGAATGCTGCTGTGAGGATACCTTTGAGAACACTTAAACTCTACACTGGTAGGGACTGAGAAATCAAGTTGTTCGTGAACTCATTTCTTGACCAGCCTGATGTGGCTTTTGTATCCGAACAATCCAAGCACTGGTATCACCAGTGCACTGTGTTCAGCGTCTTCATTTTATAGGGGAATAGGCAGCCTTAAGGGATGCAGCTGAACATTCAGTACTGTCCTGACATGTCTTTGCTCTGCTCTCCCTGCTTACGAACACTCCCTGCCTGCCTTTGCTCCAGGCCCATCCTTGTCCTGGTCCTACACAATTTTCTTGGCCTTTCGTGGCCTCTTTTGGTGCAGCCCATGGTTTCTCCAGCTTTCCAGTCACAGGAATTGACCTGATTCTGGTCTCAGGACACTGCTCACTCTCCTTGCACAGCCTTTAATATAGCAGATGAGGGGAGTTCTATACTATGAGAAGCAGCTCAGTGCTGAGTTCTCCTAGCCAGCACGAGTCCTGCTAGCTTTGGGACTGAGACCAATACTGACACCTTAGTGCTGTGCAGCACTTAGCTCACAGCCATCCTGCACCCACAGCCGAGGCCAGTCGCTCTGCATGGCAGCACAACTGTGTGGAGCCTCCAGCCAGTTCAGGGATCTCTCATGAGGCACTGCTTGCAGGCAATACAGACACAGCCTGTGTGAGCTCCTTGCTGGGCAGCAAATACTGTAGGAAAGAAATACTGAAACTGGAGTGAGGTCAGTGAATAGATGTCATACAGCAATGACTTCCAGCCCTAACTCCCCTGGAAATGTTGGAACAGAGACCTGAAACTGGTCCCATCTAGAAGTCTGAGGTGTCCAAGCTTTCACAAATGCTGACTCTACTTTCAGAAAAGTCTCTAACAACTGGCTATTGCTAGCTGTTGCTGCTAGAAACTGGCTCTTACTTTCTGCTCAGAATAGAAGTTACAGCCAGACCTTCAGTGTCTGCCTGTGCACTCCTCTACAGTGACACTTCATCTTAATGCTAATTTAATTAGCAAGTAGTAGAGGGGGAAAAGAAGCAAGATTTTGTTGCCACTGCATTTCTCTGGCTGATATTGTAGCCATTCAGGTTCAGCTACAGTTAGATACAAGTTAGAGCAGCCTCAAGTCTTTTTTTTGTCTCCAGTATAAGAAAAAAGGGCATAAACGTAACCTGCAGGTATGCTTTCCCCATAGCACACAGCTTCCATACAAATACTTGTCCTGAGAGCTAAATCCTCTTTGCTCCATGTATCCATCATTGTACTCCTGTTCAGAATACATCTAAGAACATGATCAACTATTTTGTAAATCTTGAATAGTATGTGCTACAACAGCCTCAGCGTTTTTCATTTCAACCTCTATAGTTAGGGCACAGCTAAAGAGAAGAAAAAAAAAGCTGACAATTTACAGGGAATCCATCTAAATAAAAGTGATGCATCCATGTTCATGGAGATGAAACACTCGAGTGATAAAGAAACGTGACTGTCTTGGCCAGAAGATTCTCTACAGTGTCATGTATATGAGAGCAAGTAACAGCCTCTTTTGGTACTTACCTTGTCCTTTAAGAGTGGAGCCCAAGTAATATAGCTTTATGCAATTGTGTTATGAGACGCTGTAGAGGAAAAACTTCAGCCCTCTGCACACAGGTATATCCTAGTATCTTCTATTCCACAAATCAGGCTGAGCTATTAATCATAGTAATCACTAGCGCTTCATGCTGGGAAAACTGTAGTGCTTAAGCCCATGTATTTATAAAGTCAACATGCTGTAATGCCTTCCCACCTTCAGCCCTTTGCAAGAGTCCCCTTGTATGGCTTCCTGAAGAGCATCTATTCCAGCAGGATAGCATGTTTCTGGCTGTAATATTCCACTGAAATCCCCCAGCTGTGACTTGCATTTAAGTGATTATTCTGTGTCATATCTAACATGCACCTGTCTGTGTAGTCCTTCCTATCTGATACATTGTATTTTCCTCACCACGGCTAATACAGTGAAGATCAGGCTAAAGGCCCCCAGTTATGTTGATGCTGGCCTGACAGCACCTGAAAGGCCTTCAGAAGGACGCTGCTCCCTCCTTGCCCATGTGGAAGTAGAGAAATGGCATGACACTGAACACTTCTTACCCCTAAAATGGAATGGGTCAAAGAAGCTTCACACTTTGGTCCAGTGCTGTCGCACTTGTTTAAGACTTCACATTTAGAATAAACTAAGTTAGAAGAACAGTTCAGCTGTACATGCAGGAGCTGGCTGTTACAGGCTAGTGTTCATGCAAGCCACAAGCACCCTTGCCGGGGTGTTCATCTGTCCATCACTGCCCTCACCTGGGCAGATTTGCCCCAGCACAAACACGGAGTCCTGGGTGCCAATACTCAGCAGAGCAGTTAATTTTGCTTTGCCTCAGGCATTGAAGGAGTATGATTGCCCACTTACTGTTGTCCTGACGCTTTCAGCAACCTCACTGAGCATCCCAGTGACAACTGAGCTGCTTCTAAAGGAATAAGGATTTGTTAAAATATAATTGAACAGGATACAGGTAGCACTCACTAGGATTAGAAGTCCGTATGTTGAGAAGTCTGAGTGATTAAATGGCTGTAATATAAAATAAATTCACTCTGATTACACAAAGTTATCTTAACTAGATTAACACAAAGTTAACGTAACTATTTAAGCTAGCCCATTTCAAGTGTGGCTGCACTTCATCCTACAAAGACCCCAGCTTCTGGTGGTTCATCCATTCTCAACTGCCCTGTCACAGTGACAGATCCCTAGAGCAGAAAGACAGGGAGCTGGCAAAAAGAGTCAGCCAGCACCTTTCAGAATGTTATCTTGTGCTTTCAAGTCTTCTCCTGAGTGCTTTGGAAAATTCCTGTTGGAATACTTCTTTGTGCACATAGATATAGTGCATTTGCATACCTCTGCATCTTCATGCCCTCTTCTCTGATCATCCAACCCCTGCACATAGCAATAACTGTCATGCTGCTTATGCTCTTTCTACACTTCCTTCCCATAGTAGGGCTCTTCCAGATCTGGCCAGCTTCCTTCCCCACTCTTCTGTTCTGGCTAATGCTCTGTTGTCACCTGGTGAGCTGTTCCTCTCCTCTGGCCAGTGAGAGACAGCCTTCTTTAGAGACTACTGCTGGCCATTCATCTTGTTGAGGTGCTTCTGGGATGCCTCAGGTCCACCAGGCTGGCACAGCCTTCATTGTCTCAAAGGAGACCTTAACAAGTCCAAGATGTAGTTGCCTTTCTCTACCACAAGCCCACTCCACAGTTGTTTGCTGAATGGTATCTCATAGTAATGCACATGAGATGCCTGATATCAGCTCCTCTGTACCCTGAGACTGGGCACTCACAGCTCAGCCCCATGGCCCCACTCCAGCTCCATGACTGCTTTTGGCTGAGCCAAAGCTGGGGAGATGGCACAACACAGAGAGGCATAATAAGCATGTCTCAGCTTTGTCCACCCAGAAGCCTCTCTCAACTGAAGTCTTGCTAGGTATCATGACAGGTCTGGATTTGTGCCTTAAGGAACTGGCTGAGCACAGAAATGCAGCACATCAGGACTTGTCAAAAACACTTAGGTGTGCTTTCCTGCCTATGTGCAAGACAGATGTCTGACTGAAGTGGCTATGGCAGGTATAGTCTGAAAGCTGCAATACCATGAGTGCTCCCTGTGTTAGTCCCCCACACATTAACGGGGATATCAGACAGCTTATTTCCTCAGAGGAAGTTGTGAAGATAAATCCAGCCATGACAGAGAGGTGCTCAGATATAGAAGAAATTGCAGCTACAGTGTTTCATTATCTGACTGTCTCTGAAAGCCATGTGTAATTTCCTAAGCAGATAAATTCAGCCTTTTTAGTTTTGCCAGTAATGGAAAAAGGTGCATTATAGTAATCACCGCCACTTTTCTTCCCTTCTGCGTTTCCTCAAGAATTGTTCAAGACACCATGTTTCACTCTGACTGCTCAAGCCATGAGCTCCCTCTAGTATCAAAAAAGATTAATGCAGGTGGTACTTTTGTTACCCTAAAGGAAGAGGGCAAATGTTGTAAGGAAGTATCAGTAAGATGAGGGAATTTTGCCCCTTTTCTTAATTTTCCTCTTCACACACAGACAATCCTGGAAGTTAGTTGTGTGCACATAGCTAAGCACTGGCACTGTAAGAATTGTGAGGCAAACACAACCACAGGACAGGAAAAGGCATAATCTTGTTTTACATCCCTATCCATGAAGCATAGGTAAAAATTGCTTAAGTCCATCCTGGTCATCAGCTTTCACAGGAGAAGATTTCTAAAGAGGGAGACCATTGTACTCATTGCAAAAAAGCCCCACGTTGTCATCAAGAAGAAGATGAAGACCACAGAAAAGAATGAACTCTAGATAATAGGGGGGCACTTTAGAGTACCTCAGACCACAATACTCAGGTTGGGATTTTAGAGGCGCTCTCTCTCTAGTAATTACTTCCATTTTTATAGCATTTGGGAGCAAAACAGAGGTTTTTTTTTGGTTGTACAAGAGCTCCTCTTCCCCAAGAGTAACTAAATAGTGTCCCTTAAGTGAATGATGGGAGTTGGAAAGGGGTTCCCTTGCTAGGGTTTAGGTCTTACATTAGAGCTTGTTGGCAAGTCTCCTCTCCCAGACTGAGGGAAAGAAGAGATTTAGCTGACATCATTTTTGGTGGCAACTGGGAGTTGTTTTAGAGGTGAGAGGTGACAAGCACAAACATGTGCTAAAGCCTGTATGTCTGCTCTACTGACTACAGCATTTGTGCTGTGCCAGGGACCCAGGCAGCCTCTCACTGTGGCTGAGCAAGTCTCTCAAAACAGAGAGGGAGCAGAGAGTGTTAAACAGAATAAGGCAAAACTCCTGACAAGAGGCAAGGTCAAATGGATCTGCAGCTACACAGCAGCTACAAAGCTGCTGACCAAAACTGCAAACCAAAATAATATGTAGAAGCAACACCAACCTTTACACTAGCACTCAGTAGTTAAGAGAGTTCATTTTTCCCTGTTCAGGAGAAAGTCGTAACTCTGTAGTCCAGGCAGGCATCGCAGATTTCAGTTGTTTGTGACACTTCCCAGGGACTCCTTTGCACTAGTGTCTGCTGTCCTGTCTTCAATACCAAAGTCTTGTCCTTGATACATATCATATGTCCATCAGTGAAAGAGGATGCCTTCATGCTACCAATACTCCAGAAAGATCCAGCACCTGTTAAACTTACTACAAAGTTTCAGTTTTGAAGAGACTGTTAGTGCAAGAATTCTGTCTCTACTAAACCCGAACTGGTCCAATCTTGCTGGGAGGGCTACAGACTTCCTTCCATGTTACAAGCTGCAGTTATAAGTAGCAGTGAAAGTACTGGAACGTCTGCTTCTGCCTTCTTACAGTCTGCGATGCTTTATCTTCACGCACTTGTGCTGCGGTCAGAGAGTCCCAATGACCCACATACAAGGCAAATCTGTTGTGCATGTTCTTGGGAAAAGAACAGAAAGGTGCTGAGCAGGGAGAGTGGAAGAGGAGCCAGTACCATCCTGACTTACCTCCCTACTGGGCAGGGGAAAAAGACACAAAGAGTGAAGTACAGGGAAACTTGCTGATGTGGAGAACCAGGTCAGGCCAAGATAAGCAAAGGTCTAACAGTGTAGATGCTCCAGAAGAAGTGGTGCCCGAAAAACCCCGTATGTATGCCCAAGTTCACAGCAGCAGCCCCAGGGGGATGACAGGCATAAGAAATTAGCAATACTGAAAAAAATATTATTTCCCCTTTGTCTCCCTTCTAAGGTGAAACAAGGGGGACTAAACATTTGAACACAGATATATTTTTCCAACTTCTGCTTTAAAAAATGGAGTTTCAATTTTTGACTGCATCAGTGCTTTTCAACTGCTTTCTACAAGCAACACATTTAAACTAGGATGAGGTAAAATGACGCTATAAATGAACTTTAACACTCTATGTGGCTTAACTAGAAACTCCTTTCCTTGCTCGCAGTGAACAGGAACAAAGTTATGTAGATGCTGCTGAGAGGGTTTTGGAGATTTGTGATAAGAGTGTGCTCAGGTCCACAATGCCAGCTTGGTTAATGCTCTAGGATTCAAGAAAATGTTCTATGGGCTTTTCAAAAGCAGGAGATAACTTTAGTGCACATTTTCTTTGTGACACAGACTTTGTTAGGTCCTTCTTCAATATTTTCCACTCCTTCTCTTTGAGAAATTTCTCACACAGCTTGTTATCATGGAGAAGGCAGCCAAAATATTTGGTTGGGAAGTTTCCCTTCTCATGTAGCCAAAGGTTAACCATTTATTCTAAAATAGCAAGAAGGGATCTGAGTAAATGCTGGTCAAGCAGTCAGTAATGCTAGTTCTCTTCTTACTCTATAGGCAAAGATGATAAATACTTGCTGACCTGTGCAAAAGTAGTTCTACTTCAGGTATCAGCCCTTGGTGAATGCTATGATTCAACAACGACAGCATCAAAAATTTTTTCCCCTCTGACACCTTAAAACGTTAGTAATTAATTCAGTCTCTGGAAAACTAGTTTTTATCTAGACAGCCAAATGTACTAACATTTCTGTAAATCATATAAGTAATGGCAAACAAATATTTTCTGACTACATCAGTAAACAAGGCTTCAATACTTCACATCACAGAGTCAGCATGACCACTGGAATTTATGGGCCTCCCCCCTCCACCGCCCCTGAAGAAATTAAGTTATGGCAACTGGAAATCTGAAAAAAAGCCCAAGTGGCAGTATTAACTGTCGTATTACTAGCACTACCTGATCCTGGATCCTAGAATATCCTCCAAATGAACTCAACATTGTCTTTTGTCACCAGACAATGCTACAGAGAAAAAAAAAAACTCCACCAAACAGTTTTTTACTCCTCAAATATTTCAAGATAGTTACCCATGGGAAAAAAAAAAAAGCCAGCTGTTGCCTGTTTCTGGGCTTAAACAAAACATTTATTGTGGAATCCCTGCTTTATATCATCTTCCTGGTATGCAAGTGGCAGCAAGACACTAAATAACAAACACTAAGTATTTTAGGCATCTCATAACAAAGCGGGATGCATCACTGCATCACAGCGTGCTGTATTTGCGTATGATGCCAGTCCAGCCTCTCTGGAAATCTTATTAATCTTTATAACAAAAAGGCCAAAATGCCTAAAAGGATTGGGTATTTTTGTGAGTGCAGAGGTGGCTCCAGTGTCTCTTCTTTTCAGAAATTCTGGCCACTAAAAATTAGATAGGGTTGCAGTTCCCCGACCTGCAGTCATTTCTGTTGCAGTCAGGAAAGTGGAGCTCATTTGAAAATAGTCAGTTCATTGCTAGTAAGTGCTCTCAAAAAAATTCCAAAAGCAAAACTCAGATTAAAAAAGTCTATATACAACATGTGAAGTTTCTCTCAAATGTCTTCTGGCAATTACCAATAATATTAAAAAATTTATAACTACTTCTATTAGAAAACTTAGGAAATATTATATATCTTGCCATGAAGGATTTGTGTATTATGCTGTATGTGTTAATTATTTTAACTTCCTTTACATAAAATAGACCTTACACAGGGTACACAAAGGAGCTGAACACAAAGTAAAAGCATGAGAAAGTCAACAGAAACCAAAACCACCAGACTGGTATTTAGAAAGTACTTTATTTCCCAGTTCTTTCTGCAATGGCTCATAATCGTTACTTTTGTTTGTAAGATCAGAATAAATGTCAGCATGCCACCAAAAGCATTAGCCTGTGGTTAACATCTGAAAGATCTTATCTCACTAATTATGCTGGCTAGCTTTATGGTATCTTTTGTTACCACCTGTCCGCTGTGAAGCTTTTCCATTTTGCAGTTATTAGCTAATCTCACTAGTGATCTCATAAGACAATTTTGCAAATAAGTACACAAGTCTGAAATAAAAGGAATGGAGTCATTTTTTTCATGGACTGAACTGGCTGAATTACAACATGTTTCACTACAAATATATTGATCCTTTTACAACTGCAACTTATAAACTCTAGGCCAACAGCTCCTGAAGTTGCTAAATTTGGTTCCGGGGTAGTTTGCTTTATTTTTGTTTTTAAAAGATGCCAAATTAACTTTGCCTGATCCGAGCTCACAGGAGTACTTCAGTGCAAAAGCTTTTTTGTTAGCTAGGGAACATGGATAATCATGTATTCTTGCAGAGCAGCTTGTGGCTAGGGAAGCATGGCTGTCTCTGAGAGCTGCAAAATGCAGCATTCATAGAAGTTCAAGAGAAAAGAGAACTGTTACATATATTTCTTCTGTGGCCTTCCCATAGCCAGGAAAGCTTATGGAATAGATTATACATAAGTAAACAGTAAGACAATAATCCTAAGTGAGTGATATTATTGGAAAAAAATATTTGATGAAGTTATGATGGTGCAATCCTTTCTGAAGCTTGTCTAATTTACTGTCAAAGAAGTCGTCTTTACCCTCTTAGGTGCAAGAGCAGAACCTGTGGCAGGTGCTTCCTGCAAGAACTTCTGGAGTGAAGGGAGCAGTGGAGTTTACCCCAGTTATCTTCTCCTCCTCAAGCAAAACATAACAGCATCTTCCATTTCAGTAATGCAAGGAATCAACCTCCAGCACAATAAAGCAGAGAGGAAATTCATCCCTAAACAAGGGAAACTGAGGATCATATGGCAGTTTTTAAAAAAAGCTCCATTTTTGTTTCTGTGCTGCTCTGGATGAAAGAAAAAGGCAATGGGAGAAAGGCAAAAAAGTGAAATTGTATTAAGACAATTCCCCCACTCCCCCAAAGTGCTGAGTATGACTACAGTGGTAGGAGACAAAAAAAGAAAAAAAAAAAAAAAGAGGAGGCCAGGGAGAGGTAATTTTATGGCTTGTATTATATTCAAAGTTATTCAGGCACTAGAACTTGACATGAAGCACCTTTGCAAAACCCACCAAATTACTGTGAAGATATTGATTTAAAATTGATAAAGTTTCCCTCTTTCCACAAATCATTTGTTCTTGGTAGAAGTAAGTTCAAGAAGGTTACCACTTTCTCCATCTCCTTCCACATAAAAAACACCTCAGATGGGAGAACAGCTTTGTCAATAGTGAAGAACATGCAGATGTTACACCAGTTTCCATTCAGAAGATAACTAGTGCACTGAAGATAAAAGCAAATATACATGATTAGCATTCTAGCATTTATTAAATGTGAGCTTAGATCATAAAGCACCAAAATCAATAAAAAAAATTATATATTAAAAAAAAACATTTACCATTTAAAGTGAACAACTTCAGCCAGAATAAACTGCAATCTTGAGCTGTAACTTTGAGAGCTTTCATCTCCAGCAAGCAGCTTTTTCCAAACTTCACTTCCTTGTCTGTTCTCTGCTCTGCTCTCGTCAATTATCTGGGGTACTCGCAGAGGTAAGTGATCCTGAGAAAACATCCAACACATAGTGAACTAAGAGCTAGAAGACAAGAAGAAAACACAAGAACACTTCAGAAGAAGTGTCATCTGTAAGAAACATAATTAATTTCCAATTCTCTCTCCTATTTAGTTTTAGCTTTAAGAGAAGTATCTGTTGGAAAAAGTTAAAATTTATGTCTAAAAGAACAGTAACCTGACAAAGCACAACTGAATTTTTAGTGTGGTCCTTTACGAAATAAACACTGCACACTTGGATCTAGGATAGATCTTTTTTAGACCAAATATGTGGTTAATTCGCAAAACCACTGTTAAACTGTAAGTTGAGGGGTGGGGAGAAATTGAGACTTTGTTTTCCTCCCACTGCTGACCAGTGTTTCTCTGAAGATGTTTAAGAAAAGGTACTGTGTGTGGAGAGTACAACATGAAGAGCAAGAATGCCTACTTTTACCATTATATTCTTCAGTTGCTTAGTCCTTCTGCCAGCTCCCATTCCTAAATGACAGCATGTTTGAGAGTGACTGTCTTAGGTGTTCCCAATTCACTCACATGATTTACACGTTCCATCAAGTTTTCATACAGGGAGACTCCCCCATCTTCCCTTAAGCTGGAATGCAGAATTCCACAAGCTGTCCTTGAGGAGATACATATGAGCAGCTTGCATCAGGTGGAAACACATTTGTGCAGCTCAGATTAAAATCTAATTCACAGCTCTGTCAGTTCTTGAGACTTGACCATTTATGACATTATAGGTTTCACTAAACCAATGTAAATTCCAAGCACAAAGAAAATTTGTCACACCTAGACTTGATGAGACACAGACAGTTATAAGCAAACTATGGTCTGCAGATATTGTTATTGATATGCTGTCAAGTGACCAGGTTAGATTATGTGAATGAAAAGGAAATGCCCTCATGTGACAGGAGAGGTGGTAAGGATTCTGGTGTCATTCCTCTTTCCCACCCCTTTCCCTTCACAAGTTTGATTCTATAATAGCTTTTCTTTTTTTGTGGAAGACCCTGAACACAATGATTTGCAGCATAGATGGAAGATCACCTACAGAGGAAGAAAAGTGCCAAACCTTTCAGGCTCTGAACATGGTGGTTTGAAGGGCAGTTTGGGAATACTTCCCGTGCTGGATAAAAAGGGAAAAAAAACCAAAACCCCAAACACAGAACAAAACCAAAGCACAAAAAACAAACAAACAAACAGATTAAAAAAAAAAAGCTTTGGTTGCTTTAGATTATCACAGGGTTAGAAGTATACACTAATATTTCCTCATAATGAATTTCTGCAGAAATACAACACATTATCCACTTGAAGTTAAAGCTTACTCCATAAAAAGCATATGCCTGAAAGGATTTCAGACAAACACTCTACACTATTTCTTTATAAAACTAGCTTTCCTTTACTTTAAGAATATGTACACAGACAATAGAAAGATCAGGAGGCACCACTGGCCTACAGTTTCAGTATGACATGTAAAGATGGCAATGCATCACTAAGCGTTCACTAACATTTTGGTACCTACTCTCAATAACATTGAGATCTGTCCAAACACTAGACATCCTGTCAGGTAGATTAGAGACAGACAGTAATTCTAATACTTCTGAAAAGAAAGATTTAATTTTATTCTCTATTGAAAAATCCTCTTCCTCCCACCAGAGAATGTGGGCTTTACAGAAGTCATGTCATTAACCTTTAATCTCCTCTGTTCCATTCCTGCAGGTCCTCCCATGAGATCTTTCACACCTCCTTCATGATCTCCATGTCTCTTGCAGGCTTGTATAACTTGAGCAGGCAAGCAGAAAGAACAGCTATGTCAGAACACAAAGACAAGTCATCACTGCTTCTCAAGGGGTGCATTTGGGACTGGCACAGAAACGTGAGCCTGGAATAAGGACACTGGGGCCAAACTTCTGATCTGCCACCACACACAACTCTGCTTCTGGCTCTCCTATGGCCATTTGATTGCCATACCTAATTATATTTTAAATAGTATCTAGAGACAAAGACTATCCCACAAAGAGCAGAAGCAAGTCTCTGATATTTCTGGAGCCACTGAACTATCAACATTTAACCAAAGGATAGAGCTAAAATTTTAACAGTATTTTAGTGGTAGTTTATGCTGTATTGACACTATCCTGCTGTAGAAATCCAAGTACATTAGAAAAACGATCAAATAGCAGATCTATGTACTTAACAGTGTGTAAGTTTTTGCTCTCTAGTTCCTTCATATTGAGGACCCAGAAATCAGCTCTTATACTACAAACAGATTTTCATCCTATGAGCCTTATCAATCTCTATGAGAAAAAAGATCAAGAAGAGTGAGAAATTTAATTTGCTCAGAACAGCATGCTCTTGTTTAAACAGCCAGATTGCCATTAACAAAAACCCAGTACATGCCCAATGACCAAATGAGCTCCAGTGCAGAATGCTAAGGATGTTTGTAGTAAAAGCATGAATTCCAATTACCCACATTAAAAGATCTGATTACATGTGCCCTAAAATATCTGCATCATTTAACCACAGTTAAGTGTAATTAAACTGTATTAAACTACATACAAACAACTACATTCATGTCTTATTTTCTTTTTAGCCTTTTTTTTTAAGATACATACAATCCCATATGCATGTATCACTTAAAACTATTGAACATCCAAAGATAACATCTTCCATAAAGAGGTTATCATATACATGCCTTTTGCAAGGTTTCTTCTATCTAACAGAGGCTAACAGACGGATAAGAATGACTCCCACAGCATCCATTGTTTCTATTTCTCTGTCCAGGGAAGACTCTTTAGGACAAGGACACTCGGTATTTGTCCTCAGAAAGCTTCCCATGCTTTTAAAACCCATTTGGTACTAGAACAAGATGAGGTACTAGATGACAAACACCCAATAATACTTTCTATGATACAGCAGTACTGTTGATGATCACTCCTTTGAAGACAGCAAATCCCTTCAGAAAGTAAACATGCCATTTGTTACATGCATTAGGAATGAGATACTAAGGTGTAACAGCTTACACTGGAAAGAAACCCCAAACACATAGACACTCCTGTCACAAGATGAGATATTTGCCTTCCCCTCTTTCTCCCCTCTAAATCATACCTTAGTTGTTGCTTGTTGGATAGACCTGCTGGATAGCTTCTGACCTAAAAAAATCAACACAGTCTGTTTTACACAATCCTTGTTTCATTCATTAATGAGGTGCACTGTTGTTGGAAGAAGATAATAATTACTGATGGTATAGGCTCTGAAGTTTATTCCAACAAAAGCTTTGTTCAGAAGGGAAGGGCATATCAAAAAGAATTTTCTAATTAGAGATCCATGAAGAGCAGTAACTTTTCATAGTAACTTCATCATCCTCAGCTATATCACACTTTGTCCCCCTAGTGGAATAGATTCTTCCTGTCTAATCTTCTGAGAAGACATCTGTTTGAATAGGCTTGAGGGAGCAAATTTTAAGTTTGCCAATAGACAGACAAGTCAACAGCCAGCTACTGTCCAAAGCCAGAATCAGTAACTCAAGTGGTATGAAAGGAAGGAGGCCAGTTTCTTAATATAATGCCCCAATAGCTGTCAGAAACTATCTTTTTCTCATTTTCTAAATCTTTTCAGTTATGTGAATGTAACAAATGTCCTCTGAAATGTGGCTGCCTGACATTCAGCCAGGCAAGGATAAGCCCCAAACAAGCAAGGAAAACACTTAATGCAATTAAAAGCAACCTATGGACTTAAGATCCTGGGGAGACAGGAAGAAAAACTGGAGCAAATCTCACCAGTATTTACCTATGCAGTGAACTCACCTGCTGCTCCAACAGTGTAACACTGAAACATTGAGAACAGGAGGGCCTGAGGTCTTAGGACTTGAGTGGAAGCCCTAATAAGTGTGGAGGAAGAGAGACTTGGGTGTGTACTGAGCTTGAGGTAGACAGAGGTGCAGGCAGAGGGATAAGGAGAGCCATCAAGTTAACTCAGTTAGGAAGAAAAGATGTATTTTCTTTGATAACGTGTAAAGGAAAAGAGTTTACGCTCCTGGGTTGAAGCTCCGTGAGGAGTTTCTTCTTCATACCACAAGATAAGAATGGGTGTCTCAGACTATGGTCATTTGTCTGCCTCTGTTACTCATAAAAACTCAAGCAGTTTTGTTGGTTTTGAGGGCAGGACTTTTCTTCTACACTTAAAATTTCTACCATGAACTCACCCTACCCACTACTGGCACAGATTCAGGAGCTGTACTGAGCCTTTTCGATGGGCTTGCAACCACCTTCCAGGGCCCCAGAGCCTCCCCAGTGCAGCCCCCTTCAGCCTTCCCCACAGGACCCTTCCTTTCACACACCTTCAGGATCTTCTTCCACCCGGTTTCCCTGAAGCTGTCCTACTTGTTCTCCTTCATCCTCAGAAACTACTTCCCTTAAGTAGCTCTGGCATTTCTCCCCATAAGCCCCCATAACCACAACATAGACCATTACTTTAAAAGAAAAAGTAGTTTACATATTAATAGGAATATTATACATTAAGTTACTATATAAATATATATATACACACACATACATATACAGACATTTGTCTGTCTAAATTTTGTACAAACCGCAACAATCTTTATACCACAAGAAGGACTCATTAGCACTACCAGTCTCTATCCAACCACAAGAAAACAAAGTCAACATCAGAAAAACATCTACAATTCCAACACAAAGTAATAACCAACTACCTTTCACCAAGCTACATGGTTTTTCTCTGAAAAATCAGCCTTGAGTGTTCTATTCAAACAAATTTAACTGCATTGAAAGTGGTATTGTTAACTTGTAAATTTTTTTCATATACATAATAGAGTCTTTCCTGTAAAATTTAGGTGCATGCTAGTAAACAAAGGTGTTAAGCTGAATATAGAGACTGGATATAGGTGATGAGTTTGTATTCCTCCATTAGCAACATGCGCAAAACAAATGTAAAACATACTCTTTAAAAAGGAAAACCAACACACTAATAAATGGGAATATGCATTTGGAAGACAAAGAACTAAAATTCTGTGAAAATGAAGAAAACTAAAAATGTGAGTAATGGCTGAAGAAGCATTTAAAATAAAATTTTTCAATGAACAGAATTGCAACTCTCATCCCCAACTTTTAAAAACAACTAATTCTTTACTATTGCTTTAATTTTCTCTGTACTTTGGTTCTATTGTTTTCAGGGTACTCTGCAAATGAGGGTAGATATATAAAATCCATTTCACAGTCTGCAATTCAAGATGGACTGAAAGAGTATTTCCTCCAGCTGTGAGCACTAAACCAAAGACAGAAGTACTGTCAGAAATGTTGTTCAGCATAGGATCAGACTGTAGCTCATGGTGGGAAGAACAGTGACTGCTAAGGAACAGTTAATGAAGGAACTAAGCAAGAACTGATGGAAATGTAACTTCTCTTTCCCTAAGTTTTTACTCCAACCACAAATGTATTTGGCTGCTTTGAAGAGAATTAAAACTATGTCTTGCTGGTAAGCTTTAGCTGTAATTTTTTCTTTTGAGAATAAGCATTCTCAAGAATGAGGAATAATTCTCAAAAAATTAGTAATATTGAGAAAGGTGATATACTTTGAAATGCATTGGTTTAAGAAAACCAAAACTGATAGAATCATTGAATATCGCAGCGTAGGAAGAGGTATCCATTCTGGTATATAGTTACCAAGTTAGAATAGGTGACTGCTGCCTGTGTGCTCCAGAGCTACGACTGCAGCAAAGACCATCCATTTTGGACATATTTTCGTAATTAACAACAAAACCCTAAAAGGGTGACCCTTTAGGGGGATTTTACCTACCCAGAATTGAGTAAGGCATACCACAAAACAAGTCAGTGTAGAAACTACGTATGAGAGACTCCAAAGAACTGCGGACTGCGTATACACTTAGATGATAAAATACTGACTGTTATTAAATAAAGAATATGATCCTGCTGGGAAATTCTAATTTAAGCCAGCCCATAAACACCAGCTTTAAATGAACAGCATTAACAAAGTTAGTTAACCTCACAGAAGTTACTATATTTTAAGGTAAGACTAAGACATAGCACGTACGTAACAGATGCTGCATACAAAGGCATTAGGAACCTAAGTTCAGTGTGAGACTTTTGAAAGTTTCAGCTTTAAATACTCAAAGAAAATTAAAAATTAATTTTAAATGGCTGCTACTTAGATTTTGTTTGTAAATGCCTTGAATGTATGTTAACAAATTTAACAATTTAAAAATACTAATCTTTATGTTCATATAATATTCTTAACACTTTCTCTAGTGAGAAACCAATGAACCAATCTTTTTCCTATTTTTAAATCTGAAAAAGAGAAAGTCCTCAGACTGCATTCTTGTACAGCATGTGGGAAAAAATATCGAATTTTATGATCAAGCTCTCAACCAATTAGTAAGAACTAATAACAAAACTGCTGATATTGCTGTATACAAAATACTCTGTATGTTGCTCTAAGAATTCAACATCTGAAGCAAATAATGTCATTGTCTAACTTGATATCTATGTTGACATCTGTTTCATTTCATTTACTGCTTTAAATGGATTCTAGGTTATTTGCAGGTGTATTTTTTTTCTTAAAGAAACATGTCTGTCACAGATTATGCAACTCGGTGCTTGTCCCTTATAGCTTTGTCTTAAATATTGCTAAACGCTCTATCTTTATAATTTTCAGTTTTTTTAAGACTCCTGGTGATTATTTTAAGTCATATGGGCCACTTTAGTCTTAGAAGCTGCCACCGTTGAAAAAGAGTTCATTGCACATGTTGTTTGGATTTCTATTATTTGCTTTGTTTTCTTGGGCCTCTCTCTGTTGGTAATGTATTCATGAGCCCTACATCATGAACAGCAGCAGGTTAAATCATATTTATCTGTGCTGATAGTGAAAGTGCATAAAGCAAAAGGTAGATAAGTTGAAATGGCAGTATCAATCATTTTACATGAGACAAGAATTCTGAATTTAGTTATGACCAACTCGTAATACAGCACCATAGCAAAGGCTGCACGCAGCAATGAACCTTATTATAAAGGAGAATTTAAGTTCAAAGACGTCAAAGTTGAAAATATTCACGGTTACAATTCACACAGTTTTCATCATCGTGCAACCTTATTTCACCTGGCAACCTCACCTTTCTCCTCTCCTTGATCTTCACATCAATAACGTTATGGTCAAGTCAAAGCTGCATTTTCTAAAGCATCCATGTCCTTCATCATTTTGAATATTAGCATCTTGGACCATGGTTTTGTCACAAAACTCTACTGATACACTTTGCTGTTGGATTCTGTGGTCTTGGGAGCTGGCAGACTCTATGGTCTCTGTTGTGCCATAACAGTCGAGGGTCTCCAGGAGAAAAGCAAACCCAGTATTGTGGTCCACATTTTAAAGCTAAGGAATTAAATTGTGGAAGACCTTCAGAAATGTTGACCAAAACGGGCCATTTGGACAGCACACAAATTACTCAAAACTTGATTAGAAGAGAGAGGTGGTGTTCCACAGGGCAACTGAATGACCTGGAATTGGCAATGAGTCACATCAGTCATACATCAAAACAGTTGTGTATAAGAACTGCCTAGTATGAATGTCACAATATGATTTTAAAAGAATGGCATTACTTTGAGAGTACCCGCCTTTCCTTCCAAGACGTTTAGAGTTCTTCAACTTGAAAAATCCTTCCAGGCTTCACAGAATTAAATAGGTGAGGAACTATGGCAGTCCCTGATTTTATCTGGCTCCACAGACAATGTTTTTTCTCTTGGCTCTTGTTTAACATGGCTCACACAGATAACATCTTCTGTATTTTCTTCAGCTTAAAAACAAAACAAAAATAAAATACTGAAGTTCAAACTCCCCTGATGACACCTCAGCCCCAGTAAGTGTATGCATTTAAAAGAAAACTACTTTCAGGAACTCAAGCCAACAGGTAAGGCATTTGTGAAATTAAACCCTATTTAGTTTGACAGCCTTTTATGTCATCTACCGTGCTGTAAGACATTACAAGTTGACATGAATTTACTGCAGTAAGGGCCCCCTTAAGTAAGAATATTGAAAACATTTTATTTAAAAACTGGTATGTTTGGAGATTACTGTCACACAAAGTGTCTTTCCTCTTTCCTATGACAAAATAAAACAACCATTTTTTTTCCCCCCAGAGGACAGGAGGAATAGAGGTACTATTGCTGAAAAAATTAACTGTAAAGCATGTTGATGTAGAGAATGATTTACACTACAGCCACAGTTGGCCAATTCTCAATGACTGCACATACATTTTCAGTAGGAAATAGCTTATTCTTAAGTTAGCACTTGGACAAGAGAAAATCCAGAACATACAAGATAATTTTAACCAAGTCACAGATATGTAAGTGTATGCACACACATAGAAGGAAAAAAAAAAATCTTGAAATACACACTGATTGAACTCCTAAGTTCAAGTATATGGTGTTTCCTCCAAATAAGCTCTTTAAAATTATTCCCTCTTCAGTCTAAACTGGTTTTTTTTGTTGGGTTTTTTTGTTTTTTTTTTTTTGTCCTCCTGCTCTCCAGAGAAAAAATTTGTCTGGGGGAAGAGAAGTATTTGTTCATTTTCACAGGCAACTCCTCCACACAACTTAGGAATGACACCAATATTCTCACAATTCCCAAATTCAGGCTGGTGATTGTAGACTGAGACCTTGAGTAGGGACAAAAAAAAAAAAAAGAAAATTCCCAAAGAACCCAAAGAACAGTGAGTTTAGTCCTTGCAGTTATATAATTTTATATTAGACTACATTTCTTTTTGTGCAAAAATGGTATTTCTTTAAAAATTCGCTTACAACACTCATCACTTACATAGGTTTTTGAGATGTAGATCAATCAAATGAGTTAACTGAATGGAGGAGGTACATTTGATAAACTCTCTGAAATTCTTTTACTCTGAATGAAAACCATTTATGAGAAGAACAGCCAAATTCAATTATAAAAGGGAAAACAACCAGTTACACAAACATTTGATTATAGCAGGCAGAAAATCCCTTAAATTTAACTTTGGCAATACCGCCACAGTAAAATATCCCAATTTAACACATTGTGGTGAGTTAACATATGAATTGTCATGTATTTCCTCATATGCACTTTATGTCCTTTTTGTTACTTCATACAGTCATATATTTCCATTTTCAGAATATTAAAGAACTTAGTACAAATTAAGTTTTGCTGACCTGCAAAAGTCATCAGGACACACAGAGATCATTACTGCTATGACATCACGAAGGTGTAGTTAGTCTAACTAAAAAATTCAGAAATCTGCTGGGATGGTGCAAAAAAAGATGTTACCAAAACTCCCACATTTGTTTCCAAAGAGTTCTAACTAGATTCAATACTGGTTATTTTCTATTCTTATTAAAAAATGATTTTGAACATTACAGTTTTAGCAAAATATTAGGATTTTTGGCAAAAATACTGTGTTCATAAAATAAGCTGGTATTTGGTCAAAGAAAGTGATAAAAAGTTTAACTAGGAAGTCATTTTTTCCACAGCAAAAACTAAAGTTTTGGGCTTTTGGTTGGTTTTTTGTTGTTGGTTATTTTTTTTTCCAGTCTCTGCATTTCTCTCATTTCTTCAAGACACACAGAACAAAACCCACTGTATTTTCTATGTTTACATATTTTTAGGAAGACTGCAACTTACTAAGTGCTGGATGACTGTCCACAATCCGTACAGGAATAGTCTGTACATCTCCCAAGAGAATCTGACGGACTCCTCCTTCTAGGCTTCTGGAGTTGTCTACCTCTCCGACTGCTGCCAACCGGCCCATGGTGACCAGACTCCGATCAGAGTCAGGTGGAGTCCCAAAAGCAGAGGCAGCAGCGCTATGCTCTGTTAGGCCAGTATCCGCTTGCAGACTGTGTCCCTGACTAAGCATTAACGAATGGTTGGTTATTGCACTCCCTATGGAATCTGGATTTCCAGGGCTGGGAGAGGAATGATTATTTACAGCTATCAGGGCTGCTGATCCATTTGGGGAGGTAAAAGTTGACTGCAGCTGTAATCCCTGTGAAAGAGAAGGCAGAAGAACTAACACACCAGTATTTACAGCAGGAGGAATTTGCATTTACAGGTTATGTCTTTTGCGATGCTGGAACTGGATAGCTTCTGACTTCCTCTACATCATCTCTTTCAGTCCATTCCAGCAACCATAAGCTAAGGTTGTACTAGAGAACAATTAGGACAACTCTATTCAGCAGCATCTAGAAGACTACTTATGACCATAAAGATCTAATTTTGGATTTATATTACGTTTCCAGTCATTTCCCAATACTGCCCATTCCCACAGGAGGTGGGCACTAAAAGCTAAGCATACTGAAGAAAGAAACAAACAAAAAAAAAGGTGTGAGGTGGAGATAGGCTGTCTTCAGAAAGAGAGGGAAACAGCACGTACAACATCATCTTACTGCAGACTGTATTTCTAGTCAAGAGATCATGCATTTCTTTCAGGTTCAGGAAGTAGGAAGATAGTTTTTCAAAGTAGTTGTTAGGGAAGAAGGCTAAAAGAGCCAGCTTTGAAGGGAGGTAAGTTTTAGAAGATGCTCTTCTAGCATGACATTCTTAAACTCCACTCTCAGCCTTTCAGTCTGGAAGTTTGCAGATGTGAGCTGGGACCACTTTTAGGATTTTAACATATTTTCTTAAGAGGCTGGAGAAGGATTTAAAGGGAATAAGTAAGACTGACTTATCTCCCCTCAGTTTTGCAGCACTTTCATTATGAAATGACTAGACCATGTGAAAAATGAACAGGTGTTTGGTTTGAGGCAGAAGCCCACTACCTTAATCTTCTTGGGTTTTGTGTTCACAAAACACACTAACTTCAAAGTGTGAAAAGATGGTAGTGGGATCCCACGTACCCCAGCCATATGCTAAATGTGACATGCAAGATAGGCCAAAGCAAGGGTTGACAGCTATTTCAAAGTCCATGTTACCTAGCCAGTGTCTGGGATCATTAGCTGAGAGAGAACTTGCTCTTCTCAGCTCACCTACAGCATTCCCAGGACAGAATGTCTGATGTTCTGTAAACTTGACTGTACCTGTAGTTGTGCAAATATCTTGGGTTGAAGTGAAGACAGTGAAGACAACAGCTGAAATGTTTCCGGTATCAAGGACTCCTCGCTCTGGTTGGATTCTACTTTCGTGATGACTGACTCTCCTGCTGAGCTCCCTGCAGCGTCACAGAGAGCAAACAGACAGTGATGACAAGTTTCTTCTTCCCATTTAAAAGCCTCCCCTGCAAACTGAACAAACCCCTTCAATCTCAATACAGACATAAAGATAGGTATATATGTATATGCTGTTTTCTTTGCAGAAGTTGGATGCTAAAGAAAAAAGCTGGGTATGAGAAAGACAATATTGTAGGAAGATGCATACACCTCAGTAAGGGCTCAATAACAGACAGGCATCACAAGAAAGTGTTGTCTTCCAAAATAAAAATGTACACAGAAAATTCTCTAAGTCTCACCACTCCCTTCCAAGCATCTTTGTGAAATTAGGATTACTTCTATGCAATATCACACCAAAAGTCCATTTACCTGGAGGCCTTTCAGCCTACAGATTACATTATATCCTCAAAACTCTTACTTAATGCAAGAATGACAGATTCTATTTCCTGAAGACTTGTAAAAATTGAGGTTCACTTGTAGCAATTTCTGCAAGAAAAATTCCCATGGGATCATTCCATTTCCTGTTTGAGCCACCCAGAACATCTGGGAAAAAAAAAATCATCCAGACAGATGCAGACATTGCTTAGCCTCTTATTTCAGTTTCACTGCTAAAAGAAAAGCTTGTCTTGTGCACATAGATTAGCCTGGTGAATGGAAAAAAAAAATAATATTGAGAACTGTCAACTGCAAAAAGCTTTCTATCAGGAAATCATGCAAGTTTCCAGTAATCTAAGTAAGTGTAGATATTTTTAAACATATAAGCCAATTTGCAAACTCTAACTCTATCATAACTGACCATCAGATACATTCCATAAATCTCCTTGAACACAACTACTTCAAATATTTAGGCTCTTTTTAATACTATACAGAGATCCCACATGCATATGTGAATATTTGCATGTAGGAAGAGATGGTGGTTCTTTTCTTAGGTTGTTTTCTACACCAGCATGCCTAGGAATCTACCCACTCCTTACACTGCATGGGCACCCAGCATAATGTCAGAAGTTAACAAAAAAACCCCAACCCGCTCCAGGTACTTTATCATTTGTCATTGTACTTCATAAGATATGTAAAAGGGAATACACTTATGTTTGATAGTTACTGTGATTCTTACACCTAGGAGAGAACAGGGAAAGCTGTATCACACAGAGGTACAAAGTTCTGCACAACAAGAAAAGAAACAGCTGGGTTTAGTTCTGTTGTTTGATTTCTTAAACATAAACTTGTCCCCATTCAGCACAGGTTGAAATGAAAAAAAAACCAAAACATATACAAACGGTAGTTCGAAAAGTCACTGTTGTTTTATCTTGCTACCATTTCACGTACATTAATGAGACCTTCTCTTAAGTCAGGCTTTTTTTGCTTAGACTTGTAATACAATTATAAGCATGTTTGCAATGTGTGCAAACACACACACACACATTTAAGTAGAGACAAGATATTTTGAGATTAAAAAAATCTGCTTATATTCAATGAATTGGTGCATGAGCGCAGAAAACTGAACAAATCCAACTCTCTAGCTTTCTTTAAAATTCAGTATGCCACTGGATGGACGTTTACACATCTGATAGACTACACCACCTTAGAAAATTATCTGTTAAAGACAAAGAAAGCAAGAATTCGTCTTTCTGAACATTCTCAGGCATTCAGACAGTTCATATCAAAAGTCATCTCTGCTGAGCTCTGTCACAGCTGTTTAAGGCACAACTATTCTGTGTCCTTCCATAGAAGTGGAGTAATGGAAATATTAACGCAGAAATGCACTCATAAGTACACTAAATCTGCTCATATTGCAAATTCAATTTTTTCTTAGAAAACAATACTTTGGTAAAAAACAGGGACACTTTTAAAATCTGAGCCTAAAAATCTACCTCTGGTCCTCTGACACTTCTCAACACTGAAATTCTTATCCTTAGAGCACCAAGCATACATGATGCTTTTCAGTTCAAGTTGATCCACTGCAGCAGCAGCTAAAATAAGAGTTAAAAAAATCCCAAATGAAACAAAGCCCTTGGCAGCCTTTTTATTAACTGTAAATGCACTGGTGTAGATGGAACTGCTGCAGGTAAATTAGGTTCATGTAGACATTTAGGAGAAAACACAGTGAGACAAACCTCTGCCTGCTACAACAAAGATAAGAACTAGGTCAGGGAGTGACAGGGGCCAAAAGAGAAAGAAACTCAAACATATCAGGACTTCTTCAGGCAAGAACCATAGTGGAGGATAACTGCTGTCATGAGTAAATCTTTAAACACGACAACCGTGGCAGTGCCGCTTTGGTCTCTGCTCTCTATCAGCTCTCTGGAACAAAAAGTACCTACCACCATGTTCCAGTTAAATGGGGAATCAAGCTGGCAGTGACACTGAGATTAAAAACGTCTAAGAAATCTGCAGCATTATCTTAATGCATGCAAACATTTAGGCTCTTTCACCTTGCTGCAATTATATCCCTGCTAAAAGCCAACAACTTTTCTAATGAGTTTTATAGCAAACTATTAAACAAGGGATGGGGAAAGCATCCACAAACATGCAGAGAAGTTCTTTTGGTGTCACACTAGACACAATATACTTGAAACCTCAGAAAACAGGCAGAATGATCTTATTTTAAATTTATTATCAGCCACCATGATCCAGCAGAGCCTCTCAGCCTATGTGTAATCCTAACTATGTGGGTGGCAAGTAGATCTAGTTACAAACACCTGTATTTTGTTTTAGTACATGTTTTGAAGTAGTAGTAGTAGGAACTCACTTTCAACACAGAAAAAGTGGTATAGCTAGCATCTTTGAAAAAAAAAAAAACGAAACAACAAACCAAACAGACAATCAACCATGAACACATGAAACCAAGTTTCTACAGAAATCTACGCTACCTACACTCTGGTTTTGCAGCAGACTGGAAGTTTAATACTTTGTTGTGTGGCTCAGCAGTCAATGGGAGGAGATGCTACTTTGGCTTCACACATTAATAAAGAAATCATACAATATAAATAACTAAAGAAACCTATCTCACAGTCCTGCTGCCACTATACGCCCACGTTTCTATTCTAAACATTAAGGAAAAATGGAAGCGTGCTGTCAGTTCTGACAATAGTTACACAGCATTTGTTACTCAGGGCCTCATCCTAGCAGCGAAACTCATCAAGCCAATGAGTTTGTGAGAAGTAGGAATTGCAATATGCATCCAAATACTTTTTATCACAATGTTTAAGCATGTGTGAAGCACAAACCACCAAGGAACTCAAATACCCAGTAGGCTACTGGGTACTGTGTGCCCTGACATACATATCGGTTCATTAGGAATTTATTTCTCTCTACACAGATGTTATTAGCACCTTCATCCAAGGTAAAGCTGTTCTTTCCACACAGCCATCCTGTTAAAATCTTCAGTTGCTTGAGGATGTTAAATAGAGGCCAAATTTGTAATTTTCATACTTCTGCCAACCCCATCACGACTATACATATTTTTCCACACAGGCAGTCAAATAGTTAAAAAAAAAAGTGTGCCAAAATAGACACACCAAAATAATCCTTCCTGAGGTCAGATGAGTGACAGAACATGCTAGCAACCTCTCTGGAAGGAAACTGAAGTTCTGTGACATAGCTAATAAAACAAATCACGTTTGGAGACAGCTAAGTTATTAATGCAGTCCTACCATCTGAAGGTGGTGAGGCAAACGTAACAGTCACTGTTTCTGTGAGAACATTCCCACTGTCTGTGGTCCACTGCAGCTGAAAGGAAAAAGATCTCAGTTCTCAGAAAGGGTGCAAGTCTGTCTACTACAGGAACACTGGCTCAGTATAGGACTTGCAGGAAAACTAAGTCCAAAACTATACCTTCTTTCTTCCTTATAACTATGCATTTTGGGAGCTCTTGGTTTGAAAAAAACAAAAAAAAACCTGTAAAAGACTTCTTAACATGCACTATACCAGCAAGGTTAAAGTCTGCTCATGACAGTTCAGACTAAAATAGTCAAACCATCTGGCTAACTAACAAGTATCACTCACTCAGCTGAGCCAAGAGCAGTGTAGGGAGAGGGAACATACTGGTGACACAGTATGATTTAACAGTGCAGTTTGTCAAAGCTGATTTTAAATCAGCAATTGCTCAGCAGTCTCTCTCATAACTGGAAAAGCTATGATCACAGTGTATTCCTTATTACTCAATAAGGTGGAAGAAAATTAAGGAAGAGTTACTGAGCATTCTGAAGTATCTACTTCATGCTTACTTCGCTTGCTGTAAAAAGGGCATTTATTAGTATTTACATATTCAAAATGTTGTGCAAGCTCTAATTTAGACTGCACCTGAGACATACTTCATCCCCATGTTTCAGATACAGAAAAGTAGTGGTAACTTCTCCTAAACACAATGACAAAGCCATGAATAAAATTCTCTGACATGTGCCAAATTTTCTGCGCCACATGGCTTCCAGTTAATGCAGTCATCATGAAGTGCTAGTATTGTATAATTTGTCAATTAATTAATAACAATCTAATGGTGATTATATAAATATCAAATAGGGGCAGAAGGTGTTATTCATATTCATATTAATCCAATCATGCTCATCCAGAGATTCCACTGAATATAATGCTGCTGGAAATATAAAGTTGTAGAGAATTTTGGATGAAATACAGCTAAGTGGTAAAAACAGAAAATAAGATTTCCAGTGTTTAACTCCAAAAATAAAAAAGAAACACAAAGTCTGACATACTGTTGCTGGGATACTTTCTGAATTATGCACCATCTCGCCATTCCTCAAGGACTTCTGCACTTCATGAATGTGGTTCTTGATGTCATTCACAGTGGGGAAGAAGGACAGGTTATGTCTTTCTGGCACTTCATCAGGCTTGAATAACTCTCTTTCCACATACTTTCTGTCACATGTTAAAGGACATTAAAACATGCATATTTAAAATATATTGTTCTGTTTCCCTCTGTTACAGACACTGCTGCTACCTTCTCCCTCCCCTTGTTGCAATAACAAGACAAGAACAAGCTAGATGATCTTCTGACCCAGTTCTTTGTGCCTCTGCTACTGTTTGGAGTTAAAAATTCCCATTTATCCAACTAACTTTAAAGAGGACAGCATCTCTTAGCAGCTACCTACAATGAAAGAGAAAAAGAAGACAAAAGCTGGGAAAAACAGATTCTCATGACATATGGGAAATATATTCAGTAATGCATCAGCATTGTGATATAGCTGCAAACCAAATTAGTCAAATGCAGAAGTAGATACAGCACTACAGATTGAGAGCATGATGGACAGTTCTGTACCTTAGTTGCTTCCTCACTGCATAGACCTGCTCTACTCCCTGAGACACCAGTTCTCGGATCTTGTCTGCCACTTGAGGATGAAGTCGGGAAGCCGGAGTACAGTTCTCATCTCTAACAATCTCCTCCTCCTCCTCAGGAGGAGACACGGAAAAATGGGAGGGTGAAGAAGGGAGCCAGGAAGTTTCCATCTCATGATATTGGTGGGCTTGCTGAGTGGGTAACTGTACATACCACCTGGCAAGAAGGAAAGAGTTTCTACACACAAGTCTCAAGCAAAGGCAAAAAAATGAGCCTCTTGGGGGAACAGTCTGACAATCGCAAACAACCTAGTTAAGAGTGACTTAAGTTTTACAGCCCCTGAGCTGGAAGATACTACCTTTCAGAGCTCAGGGCCTCTCCCACCTTTCATTCCAAATTAAACCAGCTCAGACCCCCACATAATACAACTGTTACCATCTATTATCTGCTGAAGTTCCACAGCTTGGTGCTTAACACATTTACCATATTAATACTCCAGAGCCACCAAAGTCTTACTGACATTCTGGGATTTTTTAAGACAGGCAAGAGCCTTAATAAGGTAACTAAGTGAAAAACAAAGCAAACCAAGCAAATTATTGCACTTTTTTGCTTCATTTGTTACAATAAAGAAAAAAGTGGAAGTTTCACCTGAGGACACCGTCAGCATCTATCAAGTTCTTCTTCAGCATGTTGAATGCTTTCTCCTGCTCCATTCTTATGATTTTCTTGTCAATTTTAGGGTCAGTAGGAACCCTGTATTCTGGAAACTTCTGAACCTTTTTAATATAGATCCTTCCAAGGGGGAGGGAGAGGAATGAAATGAATTTTTAAAAAAGAAAAAAAAGAAAAAGTCTTCTTCAGTACACTTTGCCTTGAGGGAGTAAAGGCAACAACTTCACCTATTTTCTATCAGTTATTAGTACAGAAAAAAGTTCAGAGTGTTGCAGGGGTGAGGAACCTCTTAGAGAACTGTAAAATTGTTAAGGACACATCAACAGAGATAGATGCAGACAGACACACTTCTGTTCCAGTCTGGAAGCCACTCACCCAGACCAATTTTGCACCTCAGCAAAAACTCTTTGTCCTTCAGCACAGTAAAAGCACAACACCATTTCTGAACAGGGTGTTGAGCACATACATACTGAGCTGCAACTGTCCAAGTAAACATACTTTTAGCTCAGTGAAAACTGAACAAGCACCCAGGAGGATGCTCAAGGACAACAGGAAAAAACATTAGTGTTGGATAGGGAGAAAGTCCCCAGTGAACAGAAAGAACTGTAACTCCTTCAGCAAACAGGACATCTGCTAAATGAGGATGATTGACTGATAAAAGTGCAATGAAAAGCCTAGAGGAAAAACAACAAGTAAGACAAAGTTTTAGGACCAAAACCGGTCACTACAGTACACCACAATAACTAATGTCCCAGTAAATAATTATTCCTACTGGTATTTCACATCCTACTGGTATTTCACATCCCGAATTACTGCTCCTTTTGCATCAGAGAACCTATGAAATCTCAGCCTTTTTCTGTTTAACAGGACAGCATTTCCTCCCTCCTCTAAATGATTTACTGGTCCTAAGTTAAAGGAGATGAAGCTAAGAGCTACAGCGCCTATCATCTACCAGCCCCAAACAGTGCTCTATATCAAGACTCACAGAAAAAGATGCTTTCTTAGGACGCTGAGTAGCTCTTCCAGCTTTACAGACAATTCTTACCTTGCTGGACAAGTGGCTTTGTACAGATGGCTACATGTGCCTTCCTGCTCAACAGATTTTTTAGGTTGGAACCCTTTCCTCCTTGGCCCATACTGGCACTCCATTACAATGGCTCTGCTTCCTGGGAACAGAAAGTAATGCACTCTGTTTACTCAAGCAACCACTAAAGTTATTACAGTAAAACAGTAAATACAGAAATGACAAGAGTTCTGAAACAGTTATTTCTGACTCTTCAGAAGGCAGAACACTTAAATGAAGCAAACAGTCAAATACAGTGCAAACGCGTCTCTCATAGCATGTAAGGAACACAGAGCATTGTCAAAGCATTTCCCAAATGTATTATACCTCACAACACGCCTGCAACATATATGAAGGCAAAACACTAGATTTTGCCTTAGTAAACACCAATACTTTACACCATGAGCAGCCTTGCAAGTTACCAAAGGAGCAAATGTTGGTAATAAACATAAGAGAGGCAGAATTGCCAAAATAACCATGAAAATCCACAGCTGAAATCCATGGCTAGCAGCTATTTCCAGCCTCCTGTCCTAAATCAATAATTCATACCATGCCACCCCATAAATTCTTATTTGCAAGTCTGACTGATCTTAGCTGCTAAATAACACTTTCAGAGTGCCATACTCACACAAAACTGAACAGGCTTAAACAAATACTGCTTAGCTCTAAACTTGAAGTAAGTGACCTCTTCCAGTCAGGCCTCTAACAAAAGGGGTAACAGGCATGGAATTAAAGAGGTCAAGAAAGGAACTTCTTCCAGATTCTTCCATGTCCTGTTTAGTTACTTTTATTATGATTCATATACTCCAGTATGCAGGCAAGGAGCTACCTATACTACAAATGATAAAACCAAAACCTTTTAAAGTATCACAACAGTGGCATAATGTGTTCCCGTAAGATACCAAATGGTTTATTGCCTTAGAGTGTGACATTAAAAAATAAAATTAAAATAAAAAACTAATGCAAATAGAAATGCAACACATTAAAAATACGCACAATGCCTGTTTGGGGGTCTAAGCAAAGAAAAAAAAAAAATCCGAGTCTCTATCAGTCTATAACACTTCAAAGGGAAAAAAAAAGGTCTCTGTGTGTTTTGGCTCTAAATATTTTACTGTGGGGCAACTCATTTACCAGGCAGATCTCATAGGCATTTTGGGAAAAAAATAAAAGTGTAAGTTGCTTTGGCTTTGTTCTTCGCTTTCTTATACCTCACTGTTAATGGCTGAAGCTTTAAAACTACTGCTAACACTTCACTTCTTCACTTACTTTCAGAATACATAAAAAGAGAAAAAACCCAAGCATATAATCTACATTTCAGTCATTCATGATTAAGATCTGTTCATTACATATCCAAATGAACTTGTAGTAATTTCACATATATACTGCAAGAGCTAAATATGTAATTACCAATGTGTGAAGCCTACGCATTCATAAAAAAAAAAAACCCACAACCCAACCAAAAATGAGGTATATTGATGTTTATTTTGGTTTCTATTTATTTATTTATTTTAAAGGGTGACATTTAAATATGTTATTGGCTCCTGTGGAACAAACTCTTCAAAGGATCTCCAAGTTAGGCAAGAACAGTTGGAACAAGCTCTTACAAGAACTTTCACATCCTGCTAGAGCAGATAGGACCTCCGCCTAAAGATGTCATCACAAGAATCCCCATCAAATGGTACTTAACTAATTCATTTCTAAAGAACAGAAGGAAATAATAACAACAACACATAAGCTTGTGGTTTCAGGGAAACAAGCTCCTTCAGACTGTGTCACAGGGGTGCCCAAGCTGCTCTTTTTTATGTTTGTGCCTTGAATTTATCAACACTAAGGAACACTATAAAGATTCTTCTTTATGGCCAGCTGGCAACTGATGTTGAAATTTTGAAAGTAGTTATTAAAAGAAAAGTTAGTTACCTGCATTGACAAAGGGGATCCCATCATATGGGACATACTGAGATTTCCACATCAACCGTGTGGCAGGTTTGGCTGGGCTTGGAGACTGGCGCGTCCCCCACACACTTTGTGTTTGCTGCTTGTGTAGTGTTAGAACACTCTCTAATTCTGTCTCGCTCACACAATAGCCACGGTACGAGTCCCCAATTTTCTGCATGGAAAGGAGGTGAAATAATAGGATTATTCACCCAGTTGACTGCTGAACATTACACAAGAAACCAAAAGCAGTCAGGGACTCTGGCAGGTGAGGACATAGCCCAGATTTTTGGTGTTTTGTGGGGTTCCCCCCCCCCCCCCAACACTAGTAACCTCACAAATAGATTTACCATAGGATCTCACACCAGAGCAGTCTCCACTGAGGTCAGGAGTTTGTCAGCTCTCCAAGACCCTAAGTACACCAAGCACCCCTGAAAAGGTTAGTTATTCCCAACTCTAATTTTCATAGGACAACTTCACTCTTGTCTTCCACAACACATACTTCAGTTGCCGTCACCTCCTACGCATATACATCTTAGGCAAACATTTTCACTCAATTCTCACAGAGAATCTCTGAAGCACTAAAAATTGTCTATGCATCTACTTCAGTTACACACACTGCACTGAGCTGGAGCAGAACACACCTGCTTGTACCACCAGTAACTGCTTCACGCACTTAGTGTACTAACTTTAAAATTTAATGTAATACTCTTTCCAGTCTTCACAGCACTCTTGATTCTCAATGTTATATAGAAACATAATACACCAGATTTGCCATGTGGAAACTGATGATGGTTTCCATGAATTCTGCTAAGATCTGGGCAAGTCCAGGAAAACTACATGTAATCTGACTCAGAGTAAAAAACAAACCAAACCACAAGCAACTTGCTGACTTTGCAACACCCCGTGTGACAGCTGTTCAGCTACACAGAGCCACCACAGTTCACTAGTTCAGTGCTGGTTTACCAAGGCCAGCCAGCAAGCAGCCAAAAGCACTGAGACAGAGAAGAGCTTTCCATCCATATTCAGAACACCATGCTCACTTCTGCTCATATGCAATTCAGGATCAATCTGACCAAGCAGCTGGAAGTAACACCCGGAGTAGTCTGCCAGCTCAGTCTTACAGTATATCTGTGTGGCAAATGCATGGGAATGAGTACTAGAGTCTAATGGATCTATTTTGCCACCCTCAGCGACAGAGATACCAGATGTTTAAATAATACTGACAACAAAAGCAGTAACAGTGTCTCTCCAAGATTATTATCGTACAAATACTTTAGTGACAACTGCAGAAAACTTGCCTCATAGTAACCTAAGAAAAATGAAATGTCTGAAGTTAACAAGACCTTAAGTCAACAAGGAACAAATGAGCACCTCGTGAATGAACTGGGCCAGCACAGCGTTGCTGCTAGCGCAAGCCCAAAAGCAGAGGGTAATATATCCACCAGCTGCACGAGTCATTCTGAGATACCAGTTGCTTACAATTCCTTAACTGCTCTACATAAGCTGCACTCACACACCTGTGATGAGGAAGAGAAGCTGGTAATTGTTTAGCCAGAAATTGTAAACAACATTCCGGGCCAAAACTTGATCTGAAAAATCCAGGAAAAGCAAAGTAGCCCAAGAAGTACAAAAAATACCCTCTTTAGAGAGGTTTGGGATGCCCCCTTTTGTAAGAGGGATTACACTACCACTCCACACACAGAGCGAATACTGGCCAACCAGCATTTTTCTTTCCATACCTCATACCTGTCACTATAAATTGACCTTATTCTAGGGAGATGAGAAGACTGATAAAACTGTTGTGTCAGAAAACTAGTGATAACAGTTAGGACACTGTCTCCTATTCTGGCTTTATGTCTGTGCAAGATAGGTCATTTTCCCAAAAATAGGGGGAGGAGAGGAGGAGAAGAAAATTGTACAGCACATAGGATCCCTCCTAGGAGCTTCCCAAGTAGGAACAAAAGGACAAATAAGACCATCTGCTCCACAAAAATAAATGAACTTAGTTGATTCATTAATGAAGTTTTTAATTACACTCTATTTTGGTATGCTGATACATGCTGTAAAAACGTTCTGATCAGACCACTGAAAACTAAGTATGTTATAGAAAATAACTATTTTTTTCCACTTTTTATCAACATTTACAATTATTTATTGATTATTATTTAATTATTAACAATTATTTACAATTACCTTGAAGCAACTGCATACTTTCCAACACTTCAACTCCAGCCATACTTCAAGTCAAAAAAAGGAGCAACTCCTTTTACCCCTCCTGGCCTGAAGAATCTCCACCACTGAAGAATTTATGTTACTAATTTTCTGACCTCTGAATATTTAAGCGGCTATAATCGTGGACAGTAACGTTTGTGTGAAAAAGAATGCATAAAGAGGAATAGATTAATATATTCCATTAATTCTAAAATTATTTCTAAAGTGGATACAGAAAGAAATTTAATTTCCAAGTCTCTGCAACTGCAATTTCCAGTTATCAGTGGCCAAGCCAATAGAAAAAAATGCAAATAGTAGGGATATCTAAAGAGGTGAACCAGCTAGAGAGTACAAGTTTTCCTTTAAAAAGTATTAAGAGAAAGTAAAATAAACATCTATTAGGAAGAGTTTGGTAGCAGGAGGAAGGGGTAGGAGATCTCTCAAGTATCTTCCCATCTCCCCTCTCTTCGTTTTAAGGGATTTATGATGCATTCTAGCTGTTGATATCATCCCAGTCATCAGGACAGCTCTGCAGACCTCTAACAGTACACAAATAAAGAGAGAGCGTTCTGTTTAGGTCAAATGCCATCACAGGGAATAAAGACAGAGCACTTTAACAGAACAGAAAACAAGCACAGGTAACTATGCTGGTACAAAGAAAAAATTATTCTGTGAGAATATCTAAAATAGAAATCATTAGTAAAACATGGACATTAAGGTGCTCTGGCAAGTCCCCAGTTTGACCCTGGTGAGTCGCATGGATTTTGGTTTCTAAGTGACAACACAAACTAGTATGAACAGTTGCAGACTTAGGTCATACAATAACAATGTTATGCTTTAATTAATGGATCGCTGAAGACAACAAAAATCAGTTTGCTCAGCAGAAGACAGCAGAGCTTGCAATGTAGCTCAAGAGTTAACTCTAACACAGCACATAATGGGTTTTCCCAGCGCTGTATGACATCAAGATTTCAGAAGCATGTTTTTTACTTCAGGAGCTGTTGGTCAGTTATTCCAGCATTCCCAAAAAAGGAAGGGCTTGCATAGCATTTTATGTGTTTAAATCTGTTGACAATACCAGTTAGTACTAGTACTATTTGGTAATACCAGAAAGCTTGAACACAACTTGTACAACTATGAATGTTACTCCTTTAATAGAATATGATCAATATCTTAGATTTAGATTATAAAACATCAAGTCAGAATTCTTTGCAGCCTACCTCACAGTTTCTGAGACAGCGTGCCCATGCAGGTGTATTTGCTGGCAATGGCTGGAGTGGGATCGGAAAGTGATCTTCCACTGGCCTGAAAAATAAAAGCAATATAGTAGAAGTCCATACAAACATCCAGGAAAACAACAATTTAGCCTGAACCACTGGTAATATATTAAATGACTATATTTTGTATAACACTACAGCATATGACCAAACTATAGATACTGTATCCACTTGCTTTAAAAACCTGGGGTTTTTTTTCCTCATATTCTATTGCATTGTTAAAATAATTCACAGTAAATATAAGTATTTTAAAATGCCACTGTTTTCTCCATTCAGGAAAACCTCTGAAAATTCAAATGTTCTCTGTATTGTTGCTTGAAAACAATAGACAAAATATGGTGAAATAGATCAGTTGACTGAAAATTTTCTTATGCAGAGTGATGGTAGAACACTAGAGATTAAAATCAATATTTGTGCTGGTTTAGTAAAGCCGCAGTGGAAGCTCTGCCCGCGTGGCCAGTGCTGCTGCTCCGTGCCCCCTCCCAGCTGCCGCAGCCATGGACAGGGAAAGAAAAAGTTCTAAAATGCCCTTTTGAGTTGAGATAAGGAAGGTTTAATATAAAAACACGTAAGAAACTGCTGCAGCAACAATATTACGAAAGAAGTAATACACAGAAAAAGATAATACTGGAGATAAAGAGACGAATTGAAGACACACGTGCGCGCTCCGAAAACGCTGAAGCTGAACTGAACGAACTGCCCTCCCCCCGGAACTAGCTTCCAGGGCAGGATGTCATCATGGTATCGAATAGCTGCACCAAGTGTCCTGTCCGAACCAGGACATTATCGAACGCTTATTCTATACCATGTACGTCATGCCCTGTAGCCATTTAACAATCAAAGAGAAACATAATACATTTTACTGGCCATTCTCCCCCAGAATTAGGTCCCCCTGAGGCACACACCGGACTTCTCCATCCTCTTGCATCACCCA
>JAVSBS010011987.1:17852-34644 GCA_033124195.1 Coracias cyanogaster | reverse complement strand
TTTACCCACCGTACCCCCCGGGTCTCTTTAAAAAATGTAATGCCCCCCCCCCCCCTTCCTGGTGCAAGGACGCGTGCGTTTCACTTAACCCCAGAAGAAAACTTTTCAGGGCTGATTGTGTCAGTTAGGGATGAAAATTAAGTATAAGCAAGCTGTGCCGAGTTGGTTTAAAGATACGCGCCAGCAAGAATTTAGAAGTAGACTTTGTGGGTTTTGTCTTGTAATTTTACCTATTGGAAGTATTTTGAGGGAGAGGAGGAGCAGAAAAAATACTAAGGAGGGGTTTGGAGAGAATTTAGAGATTGCGTTCTTTTCTTAAATGCAATTTGGAGCTCAGGTACTGCGTACCTGCATTGTCGTACTTGGTCTGTATTCCCGATTTCATTCTACTTACAGGTTTTGTTAGAGCACAACTGGATGGGATTTCTGAGATTTTTGGCTACTTTAAAAAAAAAAAATATGCATAACTGCATGGGCTTTCCCGCTGCGGATTCAATTACAGAGACGCTGTATTATTTTTAAAGGCCTCTATTTTAACATTAAAAGGTCAAGGACCTGAGCAAACGTATTCTTGTGTACATAGTAAACAAATTAACAAATGGAGCTTGGCGTAAGGGTTTCCTTTCCCTTCACAAATCCCAGTGCTGAACAGCTTTTCGTAGCACACGCCGAATGCAACTCTTCTTTTCTCAGTTCTTTCACAGCGTATTTTTGAAGTGCTGTGTTTGTCTGGTGAGCATAACTCTCTGTTGCTGTTTGAATCCTAATGAGGGAGAAGTATAAAGAGCATCAGTTTCTGAGTCTGTTCAGCCTATGGCTTCGGTGCCTCTATCCCAGCCTCCAGCCTGGCTTGTCCCAGCTCCCACATAGATGTGCCTGATGCTGATGGAGCGTCAGCCGCGGAGCGTGGATGAACCGGCCGTTCCTAGTTAATTCATTCCAGTGACATTCTTGTGATGGGCTAGCGACGGCAGTGTCAGCATTTCTTTTATAAACCTCGGTTTCCCAGGACCTGCTGCATGTTTCTGGGATTGGGGAATTTGCTTATTACGGGAGCCTAGAATTAGAGTTTTGCCCTCTGAGCAGATAGTTGAAATGAAAATTAAAAGCAAAACCACGCTGGCAATAACTGTGACTCTGTTAAGGGTTGTTAACAGAGACTGCATTAGCTTAACTCTCGTGTTTTGTCTGGTTCCTGGTTTTGCATATGATGTGTAATGATTCACTCACCTTCTGAGATCTGCTTCTCCGCTCTTGAGAAAAGGAGGAGGGTGAAATTTGAGGCAGCCTTATCTCCAAATAATGATATCTTTTTTTCTGTCTGTCTTTCGAGGTTAGTGGGAACATCTGTGGCTGTCAGCGTGTTTTAAAATGAATAGGAAAGTTGGCATTGTAGTTGCTATTTTCTGCTAATTACTCTCTTTAGTCATCCTAAATCTGTTTGCCCATGCAGTATTCCATGGGCTTTCTTGGTTCATTTTGAGTGCAAAATACTTCTCATGGCATTTGAGAGCATGTGTTGCACAGGGGAGGTGGGTAAAGATTAAACATCTGATTGTGCAGAATAATTATGGGATATGTGAGAAGAAAAAAGGGTCCTAGAGACTGATCTTTCTTGTGCTTTTTTTTATTTCCCAAAGCTGCAGTAACATACAGGCAGCGTGTATGTGCTCAGGAAAAGTCAAACCACAGCTCCTGTCCCACGTGTCTGTCAGGGTGACACCACGTTTGCTCTTACAGATCTTATGCTGCTCAGCCTGAAGCACCTGGTGCGACCGCCTGTGATGACGGCATTGTGCTGTAGCATCTGCCAGGCTTTTTTCAGGACGCTGCTTACTTGTAAAACCTGAGTGTACGCTATATGAATTGTGAAGGTAAAAAAGTCACAATGTCAAAGACTGTAAAGAGCTAAGAGTCCTAAAGAACGCTGGCTTATTTGTCATAGCGCAGCTTTGCAAAGTACGTTGTAAAGCTTCTGAACTCTGCTACAAATTCCACTTTTCACCCACACTAAGATGCTAATGATGAAAACGAGAACTCTGCATGTTTGAATGGAACCATACCACATGTTATTAAGCTGTGCATAAAGCCAGAGCAATAGAAACAGAAAATACGTTAATTTTCAGTGTATCGATTTGCATTGAATCTGCAACCTCAGTGTCTTGGCTGCATGCTACCTCCTTGTTTTCCATGTTTTTTAACGTTATACTTTGTGGTTTTATATTTTAGGGGTAGAGGATTTAAGTTAGTTTTGCATGCCAAGCTTTCTGACCTTGCTGTTCAAGGTGGCTTCTTGAATTATATTATTCTTCAGTAATTTAATTAATATTGCTGTATTGTTCTTCTATATCCGATGCATTCTTCATCGGATGTACTGTAACTTTTGTGGAACCGCTACAGGAGCTGCAGCTGAAGTACAAAAGCTGAGAAAGATGTGAATGGGGAAAAAAAAAAAAAATCTTTTCCTCTCAAGTTTGCATGCCTGTTCTCCTGCTTGTTCTCTTTTCTGCCATGAAAAGCCAAAACATAAGCCTATTTTGTGTTGCATTCCCCTGGAAATTCAGTGCTAAGGGTGCTGCATCTGCTGTTGACTTAAAGGTAGCTGCTGTTTTAAACAGCCCGGGACGCTCACAGGTGAAGTGGTGACTTTTCCTGCCCACCCTCCGGCTTTTTGTGAGGCTGCGGCTGTTCTAAACACCAGAAATGAGTGCTCCTTGGAAATGGAGGGGGACCAGCCACAGTTACGCGTGCCTTGCTTCACTTGTTGCGCGTCTCAAGGTGGCATTCAAGCCTTAGTCTCTTACAGCAATGTAAAATGGAAGGTGCTCTGGTTTTCTTTTTTTATATACGATTTCCTTTAAGCTCTTTTAGATTCATTCTGGCAGTACTTACAAGGGAAATTTTGATCACAAGTTGCAGGTCAGGTGCCAAATATTTGGGAGAGGGTAGGAAAGTAAAGGATATAAATATTTTATAGATCTGTGTAGCTAACCTTGAGCTTTGATAGGTTTGTCTTCCAGTTGTTTGAGGTTCTAGCACGGTGAACGGTGTCTTTGCTGTTCCTTTGCACGTTAACTTGACTAGAGAGCGTCTGGTAGGTTGCTACTGTTTAGTTGCTTTAAAGATAAACAAGAATGTTTTTTAAAAAAGGCAATTTGATTCTTGGACTCGCATTGCCTAACAGCATCAGTGAAGGTGAATCGCATTGAGAGTCAGAATTTTAAATAAAACTGAAAGCAGTGACCCAAGAGCCAGCTGTGTTGACTTTCTCATTTGCACCGTTTTCTAATGGTCTGTTGTGCGAGGCGAGGCCAGGATTCCCGTTTAATGATACCGTGGACAAAGAAAGAAGTGTTAAAGATTTGCCTCTTAGTATGTGTTTTACCTAGACACTCGGTCTCCCGTGGAGGTGTAAAGACACCTTCAGGCAAATACTGCATTATTGTGGTGTCCTTGTGTGTCAGGAACTAAATCAGGCTGAATTGGAAAGCTTGGGTTTTAGTTAGGTTGAAACAAACCAACGTCTCTTTCCTTGCAAGGGATGAGACCTTGGCTTCTGAGAAGTGTTAGAACTCGAGGTCTGCACTTGGCTGGGGTCTTTTCTCTTGCCTCTAAACCGTGGGAACAAAAAGCTTCAGCTCTTAGACCGGTAGCAGGTATTACTCAAGAGCCCTGTCACCGCTGTGCTTGCTTCTCGCTTTTGGATTCCAGAGGAGTCAGTCATAAGCCTGCCACACTTAATTGCTCTGCTGCTCTTTGATGTGTGCCCTTCTAAGTTGGCCCATGTTTTAAGGAGCTCGTAGGCTTTCTGTTGTTGATTCTGCCATTGTGAGTTTTCCGATTTGGGTAGAATGATCCGTGTGGGAATCTGCATGGAACAAACTGATAGCGAGGAGCAGGGGAAAGAAAATGTGTGCAAAGCAAAGTATGGGGATGTGGAAATGTTAACTTCAGCCAATGCCTTAGCATTTTTAGTATTTTAAGACTCTGCTTTTAGCACCTCGAGTATTTGAGCGTTAGTCTGATGAAACTCTGGCTGATTCCAGCGTGGCTGGGTAGTTGAGCCTGCCGTGAGGATACATCACTAATAAACCAAAGCTTCTTAGAGTTGTCTACTGCTTTGTCCCCTTTCCTGTGCTCTCTTAGCTTGTGTAATTTCAGTAAGGTTGGCAAAGTTGGGCTCGTCGGGACCTTCTGCAGTTGCAGTTGTGTTGTGAAACAGCTGTGGGGGTTAGGCGAAGCCAGCTGCGCTCCGGGATCCAGCGCCTGTTTACACCACGCCGCTGAAAAGCGGAGTACGCAGAAGCACAGCATTCTTCTTCAGTTGAAGTTAATGGTGGTGAGAGGTGTCAAATTGAAAGACTCGGGAAATAGGTGACATTAAGGCTTCAAGCCAGATGCACTACACCAAAATAAATTGCTAAATTGATCCTTGCCTAGATGATCTCTGCAGCTGCTTGTGATGAAAGCCTGCTTTTCTCCTCCTGCTGTCTCGTGTGGCAGATGAGTTTGCAGCGTTTGAGTGAGAACACTAGAGCCAAAGGGATATTAAATGTTTGAAGCGTATTTTTATTCTGTTTCAATATATTTGATGTAGTTATTTTCAGATGGTCTGTGTATTATATAGATGGTGCAATAGGGAACTCCTACATAAATGTTTTAATATGAATTATTTAAACAAAAGCATCTTTAAAATTGAGAACTCTGCCCTGTCTTTAAGATATATGTGAGTAATACCAGACAGACACATAAAACTTTTCAGATACCTAAATTCTGCAAGCAGTAATTCTCACTGAAAGTCAGTGAATCTTAAAACGGTTTTGAAAAGGATATCTAAATACCTTACATGCTTTTGAAAATGAAACCCAGTAATCACAGGTAAATTGTTATTCCTGAACAGCCCACATCTGTTCTCCCTCTTATGCACTGCTTCACTTGTCCAGTGGAACAAGTTTCAGGACCGTGAAGTGTCTCAGTTGGTAAAGTCATCAGGTTAAAAATAGTCCAAAGGAGAAAAACCGAATGTTGTCCTCCTGGCAGATCTCATGTCATATTGGTGTCTGTGGAGAGAAGGGTATTGACAGAAATAAAAGCAGGCTTTGCTATTTTTGGTGCATTGTTCTTAGTTCAGCGAGGAATGCGATGAGCTGTGCTTGTGGAGATGCCAGGTTCCGCTGCTGTCTGGCTGCTCTGCTGGAAGCCGGGTTGGGACAGAGCTCCACCGAATGGAAGGCAGAACTTGAGGCTGAAAAAGCCCTTGGGGTTGGTCATGCTTGGGAGTACATAAAGACCGAAGCCATTGTGATAAGGGTATATTTGGGTTTCTGGGAAATATAATCACCCATTCTTATCACGGCAGTCTGTTTTGAGCCGTGGATTCTGAGAATCTGTCAAGTTCAAGGTGTGCAGCTGAACTTCACCTTTTGTTCCTGTCTTCAAATGCCTCTCAGTGCCAGTTCCAGCTTTTAAAAATCCTTTCTTGACTCCGATTCTCAGTAGTGATCCAGCCTACGCTGTTCTTCCTGCTTCTTGGAAGTCTTTTCTTTTATTGTTCCTTACAGTACAGAAAGTTTAGCATAGACTCACAAAAAGCTGTATGTCCCAAGGTTTTAGAGCATCCTTACCACAAATTATCAAGAGTTACATCTGACTTTTGGGGGAAAAGAACATGACTGCAGCATACAGTGAGCTCTGATAGCTACAAAAGTAATTGTTCACATGAACACAGGTGAAGGCAGACAGGTTATCTGAAGAAAGTAAATGGACTTTATAGTTCTGTCCTTGGTACGAGTCCCTTGTCAGCAGGTGTATTGTTCCCAGGGCTTGTTTTGTGCTATGTGTAGAAAATAGTGCCTGACATAATCATGAAATACTGCAAAGAGGTTTATTAACTTCCCTTTTGTGAGCTATGGAAACCAGCGCTCTAATGGCAGCGTGCTTCTTAGCAGAACCAAAGCAGGACCGTGAGCGTACGCTGACAGGGGAGTGGTGGCCTGGTTGTGCTGTCAGATGTGTTACGTTTATACCTAGTCAGCAGGTGTCTGAAAAGAAGCATTTGAGCATTTTAGCATGAAGTTTTATGTAAGTATTTTTATGATTTTTGTTTTTCAGGAGTTTATAACATATTTAATCTCATTCATGAATCGAACTTCCTTTTTAAGTCATGGATGACAAGGCTTCTGTTGGAAAAATCAGTGTCTCTTCAGACTCGGTATCCACTCTTAACAGTGAAGATTTTGTCTTGGTTTCCAGGCAAGGGGATGAAACACCATCTACAAATAATGGTAGTGATGATGAAAAAACAGGACTGAAGGTAAGAATCAATAACCTGAGTTTGTTCCCTATTCTTCTATACCAAACTAACTATAGAGAGCTTAAAGAGGGACTTCTTTATTGTGGAAAACTTGACAGAAGGGAGAACTTATTCAAGAATCGATTTTTGGCAGTCATTTCTGCATTACTGTTGCTGATGTCAGAGGTGATAATTAGGTTTTGAGTAAGAGCTCTCTCTCCATCACTACCTGTGGGTTTTTTCCCCACTTTGCAGAATCCTTCATGAGGTGCTTAGGATGAAACAGACTGTCAAGAATTTGAAACTGTGATTTTTATCACAGCTTTCAGATAGAAAGCGATATTAAGATACACTTGATTTGACCATGTCTGTTAATTCAAATATATATCAAAGTTTTCCCCAATGTGAAATGTTCTCTTTAAGACATGTGGAAGTGTAGTTGTAACTAACAACTTGGCATGACTCCGAGCACACGAGCCTGTGTGGTAGGCATGTGTGAATTGGAAGGGCACTGACATCTTCTCACTTTTAAAAGTGCTGCTCTGAAAAAAGACCCTTGTCACTCTCTTGGTTTTTTTCCTTCTTCTTCTTCTTTTTTTTTTTTTTTTTTTTTGGGCTACTTGAAGAAAATCTTTCATCCCAATTAGTATTTCAGCAGTCTTTAAAGCAAAGTGACACAAGTAAAGCGATCACTCCAAATTCTCTCATTTTAATGTGTTGAACACTGACTTTTTCCTAGAGTGAGTTAGGTTAGTGTGTTCTCTGTGGGAGATGGAAAGCGATACTCCACTGTCGCAAGAGACTGACATCCACAGTTACATCTATGTCTTCAAAATAATGTCTTTAAAGATAATTAGAAGTCATGCATTCTGCCTGTTGGATTGGGTGTTCCCCTTTTCCTTAGCAGCAGTTGTAACAGAGACTTCACTGAACATTTCTTGATGCTTTTGCTCATCTTGCTTTTACCTCCCAAGTGCTTTGTTTGTTTTTCTTGCGTTCCTCTGAGTTATGGACAAGATGTGCCATAGTGGCTATTTTCTTTCACATAGGGCTTCAAGCTAATTCTGTTAGTTAAGAGTCTCAAGGTCTTGCTTTTGCTTAATCTGGTAAAGATATTCATTTTTTAAATCGCTATTGCAGAAGATTACCACCTTGCATCATAGGTTAGTCTAAAAAAATTTGTAATTTTCTGGAACAACCAGCCTGGTGATCAGTGAAACCTGCTGAAAGACTGTAACCTCACGCTTGTCTTTCTAGATGCTGCAAAATACCAGCAGCTCTAAGTACTGAAGAATCCAGAATAGTCTCCGTGGTGCTGCTTACCTTGAGAATGCCTATGTGGCGGTGTATGTAACTAGCTCCCAAAGTTGTGATGCGTCATTTGAGACCCCAGGAGACAGATGTGGTCAACCAGCTTTTCCATTCCATCCTGTTATTCCCGAAGAAAATTTGGAAACGTGCAATGCTGCAGTCTGCAACACTTCTTGCTCCACGTGGGAGCTATTTGTGTTGCTGGTCTAAGGATTGCCTTGTGGCTGTCCTGCAGTGTTTCTGTGACACAATATATCTTGCTTAGTACAGTCAAGAAATTGAAGAGACTTGTGTATAAAGTCATCTTCGTAAAGTTCGCAAGTATTTCAGAGAATATCCTGAATAGCTTTCAAACTGACCCCTGAAACTCGTTGCTTAAATTGTCCTCGTGTTTTGCTTCTGAGGTGGTTTGTAAATGCAGGCTGCAGGTACGCTGTGTCTCTTGATGAGGGAAGAACGTGGGCACTGCTGCCACCTCATCATCAACAGCTGTAAAGGAAAGTGATGCTGTTCCTGGAGTTGGCACCGAATGTCACAGGGCTTTGCAGGTCTTCCAGATGAGCTTCTTTATGAATTTGGTGCTAAGAATGAGCACAATCCTTGAATAAAGTGATTCACCTTGAGTCTTTTAGTATTCTGGTGCTTGAGAGTTGGTTATTGGCTTAGATCCGAGCGATTAGTGGAAACATGACACCTTAGACAAGCAGTCGGTGCATAGTCTAAGCTCTCCCATACCAGGATCTTCCTGTTGACCTCCTTCCTTCTGCTAAAAGAGGTGGAAATTTTAGCAGAGGAAATGGGAAGTCTTGTTATCAGTTCTTAGGGACAGAAATTATCTTTTGATATTGTTCTACAAGGAAAAAGGCATACTGCCTTGGAGTATGGCTTTGTTCTTGGTTTGGGGTTTATTTTTCAGCTTGCAAATAGTCATTCAGTAGCCAGTTTTACTGTATTATTAAACTGTTTATTGTGTGTATGGGTAAGTGGAGTTCTGAAGGTTGTCAGAGGTATGTTAAAAGTACTGCCACTGCGATACCTAAAAGTATTTAAGTGGAAAAGTAATATTAACAGTACAACATGAGAACTGATGTTACTTATGTATTTCACAGGAACAAATAAGATGAGTTTTTTCAGGGAGAAGCAATTGCTTTGGTACTTACAACAAAGTTAATTTGTATATGTCAAAGCCTGTTTGCTTTGATGTGCCCACTAAGAAAAGCAGAAAATCAGTTCAGGTTCCTGTTTGAGCAGGTGCCTTTTTCTGGTGTTCCGTTTCATTAGAAAAGCAGTTTGAGGATCTTCCATTTGCGAAGCGCAGTCTGAGGATGGTGCAGAAGTTTAGGCTCATGTTTGCTGAATGGCGTAGGCTCTGAAATCTGTACATCAAACCGAAGGCTCTCATTTCAGATTTGTTGATACGCTGCAGTTTTAAGTAATAGTCCCGTGGGCTGAATTAACGCACGCTTTAATTTTTGTTCTTTCCCAAGACCAGACAGAGAAATATTTCTCCTGAATACAATCAGGAACCATTTTTTTTTTTCTTCAGTTGGTCATAATTCATAAATGTGTTTTTGCTTTTTGCCCGTGCTGTGAAATACTTGGTTCAATTTAAAAAAGGAGTTGTCAGGGATTGTGTTCCAGAAATGCAATTTGCTAGCTGTCTCTGCTTTCCAGTATTGTTTCTGTGTCTGATTTTGCCCACTGCCAGTGGGACTGAACTGGATTTACGAAAGCCTTGCTGCAGAAGCACACTGAGTTCTTGAACTACACGGTGGAACAAGACCTCTCACAGCAGAGGCCAGCAGCACGTGCCTCGGGAGAAGAATAAACTACAGCTCTAATAAATCCCCCGCGTTGCTGTAGAGGAAGTTCAGTACATCCTATTTAAAGGTTAAGTAAAATTGGGTTTTGGTTTTGTGAGAAATGGAGAAAACAATGATTAGGGTAAATGGTTTCTTTCCTCTAGCTTGGGCAAGCCTACATGAAGCGTTCATTAGGTGCACCTTGTCTGTCTGTCCCTCCTGTCCTTAGTTCTGCTGCACTCTGCCACACTGCCTCTTACTGGTTTTTGGCTTGCAGCAAAGTTTCAAGCGTGTTTACATCTTAATGTGCACTATTCCCATGATGGAGTGAATTTATGCGATTGCATAAGGGACTTCAGTTGACACGAAATTAGCTTTATTTCACATTTTAGGCCTTGTTTCTTGGGCAGCTTGTTTGTTACGCTTGGCTGTTGGGGCTCTGAGAACAGCTGAGCTCCTCCAGGCCTAAAGTACATTTACTGTGTCTTTCAGAATTGTTTTTTTTTCACTTTCCTTTCCCAAACTGATGTCTGTCTAATCACTGAGCAAAAGCATATGAGATGCAGGTTTTTGGCAGAATGAATTTTAACTTTGTGCTCCATAGAAAAGAGGTCCTGTAAACTAGAAGTTACTTTAGGTTTTTTAATATATATGCTTTAACAGGGCTGGCAGGACATTATAATCAATTTATTATATTTTGTTGCAAAACGTATAAAGAGTGTGAAGTAACATGTCATCTTCCATCATCGTATTTCTGACGAATGCCTGCAAAGACCTGAGTGATGAACTTGATACTTAAAAGGATTATGCCTTTGATGACCACATGCTTGTGCAAGAGTTTTCATTGCTTCCATGATGAATCATGCAAATTAGTACTAAAATTATTGGGAGGAAAATGCGAATCTGTGGTTCCTGTAACTAGTTACAGGTTAGTGACACTTCTGTGGATGTGGAGCTGAGCGAGGCCGTTGCTCTGTCCTACTCCTGGCAGACAATCCCGGACATAGGAACGTGTTTTAATCCATACCAAAAAATTGCTCTCTGCTTGAGCTTGAGTGTCAAGCTGTAAACATCTCACAGGTTGCTGTTGTTGTTTAGATTCTGTAGTAAAACATTCACTAGGTTATAACTTTTAAAAATATCCCTCCCGCCTCTAGGATCTTGTGCGCTTGCTGGTTTTTTCATTACCCGTAAATTTCATTTTTTACCTATTTTCTTCTGAAGAACAGGGATCTGGGACTTTTTTAAACTTAAAGTAATTGTATTCTGCTCTATTCTAGAGTAATTCCAGGTCAGAAGTTTTTGTTCTTTGTTAATATTCTTGTGTACTATAGTTACTTTTCACCAGAAAACCAATGTGCAGTTTACACCTTTAAGCAATGCAGATACAGATAATTAATTGGAGATAGTGGGTATGAGTGTGAAAGAGAAGACAGCGAGTAAACTTCATGTTTCTTTTCCCCTGGACTGAGAGTTTTGTCTTTGGACATGCGATGGAAATGACCGTATGTCAGAATTACGGCTTGGCTGAGAATCCTCTAGTCTCGCTGTAGTTATTCCTGAGACACACCTGATGGAAATGCACATACGTGTATTTAAGTGACGTCTGATGTTTTGCTTATAGGATGTTTAGTTCACTGCGAGGCTCATCTGTGTGCATGAAGGTGTTCTATTATCTGTTCCAGTGTTATTTCAGCAATCTTAACTGGACTTCAGGTTGATTTTATTTACTGATAAAGTGTGGGAACCTTGGCCATTGCTTCAAGTTCTTACAAGTTAATTGAGTTTTCTACTATGAGATGCTAGTTTTGAGGCAGATGGAATTTGCTTCAGTACTGAGACTGGGGCAGATTTCTGCCTGCTTTGTGGTGTTCTTCCTTTTTTAAAGCCACTTCCTTTCTTTACAGTATTATTTTACAGATTAAAAAAATCTTTTACTAAGATTTCGTTTACGCTCTTTTTAAGAACTTGGGGTAGTTACGCAATTTGGATTTCATTAGCTTGTGTAGTGTCTTAAGTCAGTAAACTGACCGAGAGTAAGGGTACAGGAGTGCGTGTCTGCTGATAGGGTTGAGTTTTGGTGCCAACAGTAATAACCAACAGCAGCTGAAGTGCTGGAATCGAGTACCTTTCTCCGACTGCCATCTGGTAAAATACTTCTGTAAACTCCATTTCCATGCTTAATTTCTGAACTATGTAAATCATCAGTCACTTCCCTATTAATTGCAGAGGAATGGACAAAGTTTCCTTAGATACAGTGTCTAAGAGTTTCCTGAAATTAATGTCTTCATTCTCTTTCTAGCTTAGGACCTAATTTCACACCATTTTGGTTGCTTCATGCTTTCATGTTGACTTCAGTGAGCGCGGAGTCAGGCTGAAGATCAGCGTTAGGAAATAAAACAACGCTCCCTCTTTTCCTCAGCATGCTGGCATAGTCCTGCTCCAGATTCTTCTCTTCCTGTGAAACCTCATTATCTTACCCACGAACCATGTAGCATAGTTAGAGTTGGCCCTTTCTGGTACTATTCTGAGAATTACTACAGACCACTGTACTGTGGACATCTATGAGTTTCTTCTCTCATAAGCTAGTCTTTGTAGTTGGTGATTAAAGACTAGTTCACAAGCAGTCTCTTCACTTCCCACTGCTAGAGAATTCCTGCTTTGAGCTTGCTGATGTGTTAAAGCAGGGAGGATATAATCCGTCCTGGTGAGCATCTGCACGCTGCAGTTTGTGCTGACGGTTGTAACTAGGTTAAATTTGCTAACTGCTGCTTTGGTTGGCAGAAAAAGCCCTATGCATGACCCTGTGTGGTGTGTTTTCGTTTGTTTGTTCTGTTGTTTTTCCTTTTACTTGAACAGTTTGGGTTTTTTTGTGTCCCAACTCTGTTTGTGGCTCTTAGATTGTGGGGAATGGAAGCGAACAGCAGCTGCAGAGGGAGCTTGAAGACGTGCTGATGGACCCACCCATGGAGGATCAGTCAAGTGACCGGGACCATGGAGAGGAAGTTAGGACTGATGGAGATGGGGAAGAACCTGTTGTCCTTGAAGCTTCAGCATCCTCTACCATTAACCCAGTGTCGGTGGCAGGACTCCAGAAACCAGAAATGAGTTTGCCTGTGAAACCATCCCAGGGAGGTTAGGAAAAAAAAAAGGGGGGAATGCACGGTGGTGTCTTATGAGCTAGCTTTTTGTGGGGCAGGAAGGGAGTGTTTAGGTGCAGGTCTGTCCACCAGCCTCTCCCCATTTCTCCCGTGATAATCACCTAGTGCAGTAAATCCCAGGTTATGTGATGTGAGAGTGAACAGAGCTGAACTGTCCTCTCTGCTGAAAACTCTTGATCCACGAGCCTTGAGATGTGTGCAGAAATATTACACTTACTCTCCTGGCTGTGTAAAATATGAATCTGTTTGGCCTGTCTATGCCTCTTACTGCTGTGATGAGAATCAACGCACTCTTACACCTAAAAGCAGCCCTCTTGAGTGAACTGCTTATGGAGCTGGGAGAGCTGGGTTGCTCTCTGCTGTCAGTAGCTCACGTTCAGGGGTTTCCTTTAGTATTTTGGCCTGACCTGACTTTCTGTAGTGTTTCTTGATCGCTCTCGCCATTTAGTTAGCGACGAGTCAATCTCTGATAATTCACTTACATACGCCTTGTCTTGCTTCTTACACCAACTTTGTGTCTCACCCCAGAGTGTGAGGATTTGAGCCCTTTTACACCAATGACGGATGAGGACAGCGTGGTGTTCAGCAAGCTCACCTACTTAGGCTGTGCCTCTGTGAATGCTCCCCGGAGTGAAGTGGAAGCCCTCAGAATGATGTCCATCTTACGAAGCCAGTGCCAGATTTCTTTAGATGTGACTCTGTCAGTGCCTAATGTCTCTGAAGGGACAGTGAGGTATGAAGCTCACTCAGGTGTCCTCTGAATGTGTGTGTTTAATCTTGTTTCCTTTTAGCAAAGGAAACAAGCTGGGAGGAGAAACGACCAACATGGGGTTTCATTCAGTGGAAAAAGTGTGTTTTAAAGAGATCTGAGGGAGGTGATGCTTTGAATTTAAAAACACTGTATGTCCAAGGATCAGCATGAGATGTTGTGGTGACTCGGTGTGTCCCCAAAGCCATAGTGGGAGTGGTTATTGATGAACATTTTGGAAATAGCCTGAAAGTATTTAGTTTGTAAGGCTGGAGAATGGCTGATATATGAGGCTTAACAGTGATGAGGTTCTCCACTGCTGCATATTAGTGTAGCTTTTTTGAAGGCTCAGCCCTGAAAAGCGTGGGGAGATCACTGGTGGAAATGTCTGTTGCATTGTACTTTTTATGCTCTTCAATTTAAATATAATTATTCTAGTCAAGCTTCACAGTAAACAACAATCAGGAGCTAGTTTCTTTGTGATGGACTATCTCTAGTAGCTATGAAGTTGTTAAAGCTTGCAAGTTAATACCTGGCTGAAATAATTCTTCTAAAGGTTTGGGTTGTTTTCCTCTCTTTTAACAGACTTCTAGATCCTCAGACAAACACAGAAATAGAAAATTATCCAATCTATAAAATCCTTTTCTGTGTACGAGGGCATGATGGAACCCCTGAAAGTGATTGCTTTGCTTTCACGGAAAGCCACTACAATGCAGAACTCTTCAGGATTCATGTCTTCCGATGTGAAATCCAAGAAGCTGTAAGTTGAATTTTTTTTCAAATGAGAATTATGTACATGTAAATGTTGTTATGGAAGTGAAACTGAAGTATTTCGGGAACTTTAGAAGTAATTAATTGCTTTTGGATTTTTTCTACCCCAAGTTAAGACAATTATAGAAACCTCAGATATGAAATAGGAATGCACATTGAATAGTTTATCCTTTTAAGAAGTGTAGAAAGCCAGTTAATAAGTGCTGAAACGGAATTATTTTTGTACAATCACTTCTCATTCAGTTCTTTACTGAAAGTTCAGGTAGGTGTCAGCTGCTGCATTCTGCACGTCTGTAGCTTTCTGATCTTTCTTCGGTGCCGTCTAAACGCAGGTGAGCCGGATACTGTACAGCTTTGCCACTGCCTTCCGTCGTTCTGCCAAACAAACTCCACTCTCAGCCGTTGCCACCCCACAGACTCCAGACAGTGATATTTTCACCTTCTCCGTGTCACTGGAAATCAAAGAAGATGATGGGAAAGGTTATTTCAGGTATTTTTCATTCCTGTGCATACAGCATCTGGAAAGGGAGCAAATAGAGAGTGAGAGTCTGACACGGTCCCTAAATTCCCTTTTTTGAAAATTCCTGTTGTGTTTTAACTGACTCCACACACAAACATTTCTGGGAACTGAAACAGTGATGACCCTCTAGACTTATTTATTTTGGTCATTGAACTGAACCTGCTGCTACCTGCAAAGTGCTTTTTCTGTTTTGTATTTTTCTTTTGTCTTTAAACCCTTTTTAATGCGTTTTAAGTTGTGTTCAGTGGAATTGCTGCTGGAGCTGAAAATGCATCGTTATGACTGTGCTCTCATGCCCAGAGTTGTGCACGTTTTCAGCCGGGTTTTCCAAGGTGCAGTGTGAGTGCTGCAGGAGGCATAAGCAATGCGTATTTTTAATAAAGTCTCGTGAAGGAAGTCAGGGAAAATTAGAAACTCTGAAAAATTCAATTTTTAAAAATCATTTTGCTGATCCCCAAAATTTAAGTTACTCTCCAGAGAAGTATTCAGCCAAATCCTTGTCACAAGACACATTTACTTTTAAAACCTAGTGCAGGGCTATTACTGCTTCAACAGAGAGCGTGATGATGAAGATCTCAGGCTTGTTCCCACATTGTTATTCCAGAACTAAATAAAGGTGTAGTTGTTTGTAATCTGTTTTTTGTCTCCAGAGATCCAGATCTGTATGCAACCCAGTGTCAGAAAACAACCATATGACCATCAATTTGTCTAGCAACTGTCTGGAATTTAATATAATAATATTATTTGAAACCCTTTCTTAAATAGTTTACTTACAGTCATAGGAAAGATGTTTGAGTGGAGGCAGAAGGTTCAAATATAGAGGAACATAGAGACCGTTTTGTATTTTAACTTCAGTCATTTAATTTGGTCATTTCACTCAGTTTTTAACTGGTTGTTTCCTGACTGAGTTCTCAGATTTAATTTAATTTTTCTTTTTTTTTGAGCAAGTGGTGGTGCAGGGTGAGGGGAGTAGAGCAGCTTTTCACGCTGTGTCGGCTGATGCTGTTTTCATCTTAAGTCTAATGGTGGATAACCTTGGTTTCTAAAAACACCTTTTTCAGTTTATGCTAAAAAGTTGGGGTTTTTCTCCTTGGCGTATGCACAGGGCCCTTAGATGTTTTATGTGACCATTTATAGTGTTCTGTAAGTGCTGAATTGTCTTTATTTCAGTACGGCAAGTCTGCCAAATACTCCATAACTTGTTGAGCACGTTGGCTCCTAGCCACAGCTTCAGAGACGTTTCTCGTGTGGGATTTACATCCAGCTCAAGTTTTATTTATTAAATAAATAAATCCCATTTAATCACCCAGTATTTATTCAGCACTTCAAAGGACCGCTCATGTGTAGAAAGTGAAAAATGATTTAGCTCAGAGCCGGAGCCCGAGGGGCTGGGGCGCAGGGCGGGTGGAAGCTCGGCTGCAGCAGCGATGAGCCGAGCGAAGGTCAGCCTCGCTGGCTCGGTACCAACGTCAGCGTAGCCACAGCAGTGCAGGTGGTTTAGGCCAGCCTAGGATTTGAGACATGGTTTCCAGAAGTCGTGCTACTAAGAGCTGTCTCAGCCCTAGCTAGCTCGGGGATGTCAGCGCGGGCTGCAGACTGAGCCCCAGCCTCTGCTGTGGAGATGTATCCTGAAACCACGGTTGCTTTCAGGATGGAACAGGACATTTGTTTAAAAGCTACGTACCTGCTCTATACAAGAGGAAGAAAAGTGGATTTTGGGCTCTGGCTAAGCAGAACCCTACCCGTGCTGGGTATACAGTACAGGTTTTAGTTGCAATAGCAAGCTTTAGCAGTTTGACGCTAATCCTCGTGTGACCCTTCACGTGCAGAGCCCTACCCACGTGGAAGTTGAGGGGACACTTTCCATGTACTCATTCTCTGTTCTCAGCCTTTAATGTCTTGGCTCATCCACCTTCCCTTGTCACCCTGGGTCACTAGCAGTGCGGTTCTGTCGTGCAGGGGAGATGGGGTCTGACTGCATGTCCTGCCTGCGGAGACAGAACTCCTTGGCCTGGGCAAGCACCTGCTGCTGGAAAATAAACCCAGGTTTTATTGGAGGTGTTAAACTATGGGCAATGCTCCATAGTCCATTTTGCAGCTCCTGGGTGTAACAGTGCATCCTCTGAAAGTCTGAAAAAAAAAAAAACAAAACCACAACCCATATTTTAATATCCAAGGGCAGAGGAG